>JANFOE010001622.1:0-173102 GCA_025667525.1 Glebionis coronaria | reverse complement strand
AGCATCCAGCTCCAGCAACCTGCTCCTAAGAATGCCAAACACACCCTATATGTGGTCCCTAAAAATGAGGGTATGTAGTCCCAGAAAACTGCTTCAAAATTTTGGTCATAAAACCTTTAGGGACTACAAATAGTGACTATAACATTTGACTTTTCTTGACTTTTTTGGTTGAATAAATTATGTAATCCCAATAGAATAGTCGCTAAAAGAACTTATAGGGATCAAATGTAGTCGCTAAATGTTGGTCCCCAATAACTTTGGTCAATGAAAGTAAAAAGTTATAATGACTACATGTAGTCCTGAAAAGTTCTGTCAAAAAACAAGCTCCACGTGCCAAGTCAACGCCTAAAAATAAAATTGTAGTCCCAAGAACTTATAGCCACGGGTTTTATGGGACTACGTTTTTTAGGACCACATGTAGTCCCTAAAGGTTTGTAGGGACTACAATTGGGCCTTTTAGGGACCACAACTATAGTCCCTAAAAGCCGAATTTCTGGTAGTGATCAACGCTAGTACAACATAGCGAGTAATTAAAACCGACATCGATCACAAAATTTTTAAAGATCCAATGAATAATAAGAAGTCTGGTGTTATATGTGTGTGACTCAATTGTTCTCGTATATTATTGGCGGTCTTTAATTACTACTGGTATTACGTTATGTCATGCACATAACCAACGCACATAGGATTCATTGTTGTGTACTATAAAATGTGCAAACGTGCCGGCTAATGTGATGATAATACATTTTTGGTTTTATGTACGCAGAAGAAGCGAAATACATTCATCATTTGTTGTCTTTGTTACAATCTGATGCACCTTAGTCTATCAAAATTAATGAAGGATACTCTAGAGGACATTTTATTCTTAGATTTGACTTAAATTTATTTGGTCGAACCCAATCAATTGGGATAATCTCAATCTGCTTATAGGTAGCTACATTGGAAGGGTCACAACCCTTGTTCAAGCGAACCAACACAATGGTTAATCGTATTTTTTCGTTTAGTATAAATAGCAAACATATTTGTATACAAAAGATGATCACAAATTAATAGAAACTACCAGGGTATCCGCGTAATACAGTGGTAAATACCCTATAATCATATTTTTGGTGAGCAATATTTTTTTCAATTATATGTTTCTTTGGATAACGACTTTACACATGACGAAAAATCTATTGAATATATGTATCACGAGCCATTTAATATTAATTTTTTTGAATTTAATCATTTTATAACACGTTTTTATTAAATTAATAATGAAGATAATAATAATGATGTCATTTCAAGTTTTGTAACCGACGTGCTATATTAGTTTGTACAATGTACATATATATTTGTGTTACTTGAATATAAATTTCTAGTATAGATTGCTTGTACAATATGCATATGAACATGTACTACTTAAATAATTAATATGAGAAGATACTAATCTCTTTTATATGTAGTACTAGCTAAAAGAACCGTGAAATTCACGGGGAATGTTAAAGAAAAGACAAAAAAGAATTAATATATTGTATGCAATTATGAAGTCTGTCCAAATGAAATAAGCGTGTAATCAAACAGAGTCAAATAAACAAAGGAACGTAAAGTTCCATTAACTCTTAACAACTAAATTACAGTACTATGTAACTGGAAATTCACAATGATGGCTGCAATTACACACTTTTCGTCTTGCTGAAAATAGAATTATACGTTAGTTTTTCTTGTAAATGAAACAAAGTATCAATACTCAGTTAGAAGGGAGTGACCCTTTATCCGACGCTAAACCTATTAATGAATGTTATGTCTCTCTTCTAGACTTGGCTATGTGTCCGAGCATGGACTTGTAAAGGTAAATTCACAAACAAACTACACATTACCACTTTACCGTTTGTGCTGTAGTTATTTATTTACAAACAAATTTAAATTTGCCATCAACCTGATCTGACGTTTTCTATTACGCTCCCTGCAAATTTATCTTTCTTGAGATTTTGACCCATTTAACAAATTTGGCCCGCATTTCATTTTAGACAAAAACTATCAGCTTACATATTTAATCCGAAGAAATATTTACTAAAACAGGACAAAACTTTATAAAAGGGTGTCAAATTGCTAATTATACAACACAGAGAGGGCCAAGCATAATAGTTTACTGGTTCTCTACCACTTGAGATTTACAAATCCACGACCTATACAATCTTTTGTAGCTTGTATATGAAATTGTTATGTTAATTCTTGAAACTTCAAAAATAAATTACCTAGTTGAAGTGTTTTGTTATTTGTTGTATCCAGCTCACGTCTTCAAGATAGTAACAATAACAACATCAACCTGTAATATATTTCAAAGGTTTGAGACATTCATGTCATTGTTGGTTTTAAAATCGCATATCAAATAAAACAATAAAAAGGCAAGGAGTGTGGCAATATGGGTAGCAGGTATAAATGATACTATTAAACAGATAAAATAATACCAGGCCTCATGTAGTAAGGAAAAAGTGCCTTCATACCATGTTTATCAATGATCTACTACAACCGATTGGAGAAGTATAAGAAAATTAGAGTGATTAAAAACAGATCACTAAACCGTTTTATAAAAAAGGCGATCTAGATGCATTCGTTCACCTTAAATGGAGGAAAAAAATGTTGCTATCAAAATAAAATGATATTGAAATACCACAAATACATATGTGTTACACTACTACCTTTCAAAGACATTTTAGCGAACACCTTGGAGTGAAATCAAGTACTGTAATTGAATACTTACCTTGATAGTTGTTATAAATTCCATGAGAATCAAATAAAAAGATGATGGTTAGACAATCTAGCAAGAAAACACCAAAACAAAGAAATCACTAAACGGAAATAAAAGGAAAAAACCTTAAATAAAGAAATCAGGAAACCAAAATCCAAATGATGCTATTGAAAAAAATGAGTTTAAAATTATGTGCCCATGCTAAAGGAAAGAAATAATACTTTGAAGTTAACACCAACCACAAAAACGGAACGCTAGCTAAATATTGAATTCGAATGTGACTGTGAAACACCATATTAACACATCAAATTAATCAAAATCAAGATAAATAATACTTACATGATTAAAAGTGCAAATCTAACACAAATATTGACACTTTGAGTGCATTAAACCTGCAAAATGTAAAGGAAACTATAACTCTTACATCATGAAATTACTTTGGAATGAAAAACAGACTAAAAATTGGATAAAAAGATCAACATCAATCGGTTGAGATTCAGAATTTCACAAAACATAAGAAACAAATGAATAAATTGATATCATTACCTAAACCGTTTGGAAAAGTATATTTTTATAGATGGTAGGTTTTAAATGCTATAAATGTAGAAGATACGAAAAACAAAAATAGGGAGCGTTTTTTAAATTTTGCCCAACGTTTTTTTACTTGTTCAAAATTTTCAAAACAACCTTTCAAATTAAAGGTAGCGTTTTTTTATTGTACATTCATTAGTCAAATGGTTTGTTAGAAGTGTGGTCAGATTAAGAAGAAAAATTGTTGAAATGTATTGCACTTTCCAAATGTAAGATTGAGTATGGGGTTGACACATAAGTAGAATTTAATGATGCTAGTTTTAAATGACGGGTTGAAGCCATAAATACCAACGAACTTTACTTTTTTTTATATCTATTTTATATAATAAAACAGAATATGTTACAAGTCTTTAAAGCAGAAGAATTAAATGAATGAATTAAAACACCTACCATAAATAACCTACGTACAAGACCTCAATGCAAAGAACAATTAAATTAGTTACCAAAATTAAGTTTTAACAAATCTCTTTTATACGTCTGTTTGTATTTGTATTGTATTTCTATTCGATTATATTTTTGTATGTACAACAAGCCATCTAAAACATTAAGAAACCGGATAATTAATTTAATTTTTTATAAACGAAATAATAATTGAAAAAATATTGTTTAAATTCTTTTGTGAAAACATTTATTTTTTAAATATAAATAATTTTTTGTGAAAATATATCGTGTCTGTGTTTTTGTATTTTTTGTTAAATAAATATGTGTGTGATTTATCTATTTTTGTAAATGTTTTAATAAAATTATGTATTTTTGTATTTGTATTGTATTTCTATTTTGTATGTACAACAAGCCATCTAAAACATTAAGAAACCGGATAATTAATTTAATTTTTTATAAACGAAATAATAATTGAAAAAATAATTGTTTAAATTATTTTTTGAAAACATTTATTTTTTAAATATAAATAATTTTTTGTGAAAATATATCGTGTCTGTGTTTTTGTATGTTTTTTTAAATAAATATGTGTGTGATTTATCTATTTTTGTAAATGTTTTAATAAAATTATGTATTTTTGTAAAGCCTTAAATAAATTTTAATGACATTGCGTTTATTTTGGAAAGAATTAAAAACAAAACGCGTTTCAAAAACCTTTTCCTTCTTATCTTTGACAAAAATTTCAAAATTTAAACGCAGGTAATTATTTTTGTAAACTAAATAAATATTGATTCATACGTTTAATGTGCTTCTATATAATTCCGATTGTATATGTGTTTATTTTCACAATTCAAAAAACAATTTTATACAGCAAAGCTTTTTAATCACAACTATGGCTAATTTTGTTGCAGGTTTTCTGAATGATTTGTCCCCAGTGAAGGACAATATTATTTTACGTGTGAGAATTCTTAGGGCATGGATGCAAAAAATGTATGGAAAAGAACATATTCAAAACATGGAACTCATCATTATGGATGAGAATGTACGTGAACTTTTTAATTTTGTATCGTTGATAGTAAATGTTTGTTCAATTGTGTGTGAATCTGTATTCTGATTTTAATTTTTTGATGTTTTTGCAGAACACACGAATGCAAGCTACTATTCGTATGGCTTTGGTGAAACAATTTAAGGATCAGCTTGTGGAAGGAACTGCTGTTAGTTTAGAACGGTATAGTTTGGGTGAAATTCAGCCAAAATATCGTATGGTCAATAAAGCCCTCCGAATTAGTTTTTTGTCCAACACCGTTGTGAAACCATTGTCTGATTACACTGGATCAGTATATGGTTTTGATTTCAGAACTTATACTTCCATTATTGGATTGAAACAAGAAGAAGATGGCCAGTTTGGTAAGTTGTTTTTGTACATATTTTTACCATACGATTGATTTGACATGGCTAAATAATTTGTTTTGATTCTAATGTTAAATAATTTGTTTTTATTTACAGATATCATTGGACATGTGACTGCTTGTGATGATTTGGACAACTATGATAAGAACGGAAAGTCTGGAAAAAAGAAGCCACTGACTTTGCGTGATTATGAGTAAGAACATATTTTTTTCCATTTAATAAAATCTGATCTTTGTTTCTGTTGAACTATGTATGTGATTCCCTTTTGTAAATATTTGTAGGGGCAACGAACTTAAGTGTACATTGTGGGGTAACTTTGCTCAACAATTCAATGACTTCTTGAGTACTTGTGCTGATCATGGAAAATTAGTTGTAGTCCTTCAACTGGGGATGATGAAAGTTTGGGATGGTTAGTTTTACAAGTTTTATTGTAATAGATACAAACAATCACTGTATACACTTATTTATTATCCCTTCACTAAAATGTAATCATATTATGTGCAAGGTCAAATGTGTGTGCAAAATGGATATAATGGCACTAAGTTGTTTCTGTTTGATGCTACCCTCCCAATGGAAAAGGAGGAATTTCATAATGTGAAGGAATACATTCAAAGGTAATGTGTGTAAACATGTTAGTGGTTTATAAATATTTAGTTTTGTAAATTGTTAGTTTTTTATAAATATTTATGAATATTATGTTCTAAAATTTGTCCTTACCATAACATTTGAATGCAGGTTGTTCAATGCAGATGCGAATGAAAACTCTGATAATACGTCAATTCGTATTTCAACAGCATCGAAAAACTCAACTAAAGACCTTTTCACAACTCAACATCCTCCAAAAAACATTGCTGAGTTGTTGGACGTTGCTCAGGTATTCTTAACTTCAATATGTGTTTATTTTCACAATACAGTATTGCTACATAAAATGAGGATAGAGTTTGATAAAAAATTTTTGTTTATAAATCATTTTAGGGGGTTACTACTATTATAGTAGGAACTATAATTGCAATTCACGAAGATGAAGGCTGGTGGTACATTGGTTGCCACAAATGCAACAAAAAGGTTGTACGTTCGCAAGACATTGTTGATCTTGAAGAAAGCGATACTAAAAAGACAGTTGGTAACAAGGATGATTGGTATTGCACCAAGTGCAATAGTGTTACAACTATTAAAACCTTGTGAGTTTATAATTTAGTATATTTTCTTTTTAGTATAATATTCAAACACGGTTTAAAGTCATAATATTGTTATACATTTATCTTTGGTGTGGCAGGTTCAAGGTTCAGTTACGTGTTCAAGATGAAACCGGGACCATTTCGTTAACCTTATGGAACGACGAGGTTCAACCATTAGTGGACAGATCAGCTTATCAAATGTGTGACAAATATGGGAAGGTATTATACAGTTTGTTTTGAAAATAATATAGTGCACGATTGTAATCATATGTAAAATTGTTTAAATTTGAAGGTTGAGTTCAAGGATAAGTTCCCCACTGAGATTACTGCATTGGTTGGAAAAAAATATGCTTTTAAAGTCACAATTGACTCTTACAATATCAAGAAATTACTTCCTGTGTTCACTGTTTTGCGATTGTCTGATGATCCTGATATCCTTGATAGTATCCGTATTGGCGTCACACCAAACAAGGTAGATAATAGCACATATGTCGTTTAAAACTAATTTGTACAACCTTTTATGTTGTCTCAAACTTAAACTAAAACAATATTGTAATTTGTGCAGAACGATTCTGAAGCAACAAGTTCTACCCTGCGTAACATAACTCCATTGGATTTGGAGTCACAGGATGAAAATACCACCCCATTGCAGACACAAAAAAACAAAAATACTGAACATGGTGAAATTGAAGTGATTTCTAATGGGAAACACAAGAGGCCAGCAGATGGTGAAGTTGGTAGTGAGTCTACCAATGTGAAGAAAAAGGCCGTCGAAGTGAAGATTGAGAAAAGCCTTTGATTGTTTCCCATCATATGGCTTTAAAAAATGCAAATTATTTGCATTGCTGAAATTCGAATTTTGTGATTGTGTGTTTTCTTTTAAATAATTTACCAGCATCACAATATGTGTTTTGCTTGGTTTAATTCCTGATTAGTTTGAAATCAGGAATTGGTTTTATCTTTGTTTGTTACTTTTGGAATACTATTTATATATTCAGTTTTTTGTTAATGTATTTTGGGTAATCTATTTTGGGCTTTATTCTAAGTACTTTTAGCCAATAGTGAAAGTGGTGAACAATACTGTGATTGCATTAATCTATGTGGTTTTATTAATGTTGGTTAGAAGTCTTGCAACAATATGCTGATTGTATCTATGTGGTTTTGTAAATACAAGTTTTATGAATGTTGTTTATTAAACTTAAACGAATGATATTGTCCAACTAAAACATTTGATTATGTAGTACAAGAAGTCTATAAGTTGTTTATAAAACTTAAACGAATGCTATTGTCCAACTTAAACTGATATAGAATGGTGCAAAAGTGTTGTCAATTACCTATTTTGTGGGGTAAAACTAAATACTTAGTAACTAAAACAAATAAAATAACTTATACACCACAATAAGATATAGTTGATTACTAATATAGGCCCAAAGTACACAATATTCATAGCTTGGTTGGCGTTATGGATACAATTATCATAGCATAAAAGTACCCTACATTGATGCTTATAGCATGCATTGTTCGTCAAAATATAGGGAAAATGTGCCAACCAATAAGCCAATATAAACATGGCATTAGTCTTAAAATGATTACATAAGTCTACCACTTAAACAGCTAAGGTACTAACGCACCAACACCTGCAATGGAAAAATACTTCATATTTGTTTTTGGGGCTTGATCCAACAGCTTCTTTAACACATATGAAAGACCGGTATCATGACTGGGTGTCTTTCATCAACTGTCTGAACACCGTCACGAACTTCCTCAACAATTTTGAACCTGACCATTTTGTTATTCTTGAAACCACATTTCTGCACCACATTCTTCCAGTCAGTTTTCATTGTCATGTGATCTTTTCTTTCAGGTCTTTCTGGATGAGGTTCCAAATCAATTTCGACATAAAATGAATTATCATCATGACTCAAAATGGCATTGTGATACTTGATAATCCTATGTGTCCTAACAAATTCGGCTGGAATTGTCTACAAAATATAAAAAAGTATATAAACATAAGCGATGTCATTCTATTTACGCAGGATGGTTAATTAATAACATTAAAATAATATTTATAATCAGTTTGTATAGATAAATTATTTCATCAACTTACAAGGCGGTTCCGTGCAGTTACATAGGCCAAAATGGGACTATAAAAGCATTTCTTTTCATTCTCATGTTCAGAGTGTTGTTTCCATACACATTCATGTTGCATCCTTTCGTCTACGATTGTCAAAAGAAACAATTTAAATTTAACCAAACTAATTATATTAATACCAAAGCCAAGTAATGTGCAAATAATTAAGCTATACTAAACCAATCATTGTTGATGTACCCTTTATACAACATACAAATAAGTAAGTGTAGCAGTAACATACCTTTATCAGTTGGGTTTCGCATGAATGGAAAACGACTGTTCAAAGGCATCCTTGGGACAGTCTCAAAACGAAGGGCAAAACCTTCATCATTAAATGGTACCATCGACACACTGTTCTCCAACAGATTAGTGAAAACTAATCTGTTACCAGCATCAAGCCACTCAACGTTAGTCACAGTCTTCCATCCTTTACCATGAAATACATGGCCAACACGACCATCAGATAGTTTCACACGACGACGAGATACGGTAGAAACTTCTGTATCACAAACCTTAACAGTAACAGCATTTCCGTAGAAATTTTGAAGGAATTGAAAAGGTAGTGGCTGCAATAAAGTGAAGTCAAATGAAATAATGAGTGACATTATTTTACATTGTATATTAATACTGAAATAAATAGATAACACTATAAAATATTTTGTGACTTCACTTACTGGAGTTTCATTGATGTTTCCAAGAGTTACCAAACATCTCATTTGTCTGTGACCAAGTTTATTCAAATCATACCCATTAATTTCAGCCCCGGTATTGTCATATCCTGTGACATAAAATTCATCTTCACCCTCCCGAATGAAGTGGAACACACTAACTCCAGTATATTTACTGTCATCCAGAAAATCCTTCCATTCATTGGAGTACAGAGCATAATACTGTGTACCACTTAATTTCTTAATCCACACCTTATGCTTTGTCCCTTTGTTGTTGACCAGATACAACCATGGGCTGCCGGACCAAACAATTGGAGCGAAAAAAGTTGGTAACATCTGTGTGTTATTACACAAAAGGAAAAATTATGCAGCATTTTTTACAAAGCATTTTAGTTAAAATAATATGTCAATGATATTGAATAAAAGGGCTGACAAAAAACACGTAGTATACACTTACCTGCTCGGTTTTAATGTTTCGTTGGTTCGCGTCGAAAATAAACTGGATACTCATACTGTAGATGATAAATATAAACATATAGATCGTAAGTAAAACGTAAAGTTTGAGATACTTTGTACTGAAATCAGTTTAACTGTTTATTCTACCATTTTCAAATAACCATTATTTTTTACTAAAATTTGAACCTGAAAAATTTTCAGAATTTGATATATGTGCTTTAGCCATTTGTTATTTAATAACATTTTCTTATTGGCGTAACCCTTTAAGTACAAGTGATCTGAATCAATTTGCTATATAGATGCCTCAAACAAATTTACAATAAGGATATAGATGTCACAGAATTAGCTGAACATGAAAGATACATATCTGAACAGCTTAACAAAATCAAGGGAAATAGGCTGAAGCAAGCTTCGTACACAGAGTTACACATTATTCAAAAAGAAGGTTTATTGCATAACATCTAATAACCAAATTCTACGACAACATGCATTTTCTTCACTTACAAAACATGTGCCACAAAATATAAATACTCCATAAACTGACGTTGTTATATAAAGGACTATGCCATTATTCAAATTTCTCCTCTTATATTCTCTTATTCATAACTAAGTTCTTACATTTGAATGATTAGACGTTGCTGACATATTCATACGGTCAAATTAATTTGTTTGGTTATTTAAGAAAAAATTGAATCAAATATTAGGCCTAAGTTTAGCAAATATGGAAAAACCAAAACTGTAATGGTACACATTAATCAAAGGTTCATGATATTATATTTTGAAAGAATGACTATAACATGAAAACTTTTTATGCATTTATGTTTTTAATTATGGCCATAAATAACCTATATTCAAATTCTAACATCGACTTTACAAGTATACAATTATATACTAAACTATATATTTTCATTTTCAAACATAAGGTAAAATAAATCTGTTACGGAAATTTAACAATAAAATTAATAATAACCATATTAACATGGAAATTATATCACTAAACAAATAAGATAATTCTCTACTTAAAAGATTTATTGCTACTAAATCGATTTTATAAACAAAACCTGATCATAAAGATCGTGGATTCTTGAGCAACAATATATGATATTACAATCTAATTCTTTACTTTAAATAGATCCCCAAAAAAATCATCTATTAATAACTATAATCAAATAAATATATTCGAATCACTTAATATTAAAAAATTGATAACATAAACAATATATTAGTGATTAAGATCAACCGATCTATAGACATGCAAGTTGATTTATATCTTTTTGGTGTTATTAGCTATCAAATCATCTACCATATAGCATGAAAAGATATACATATATGCGTTAATTTCAACAAAAACAAATGAATAGATGAAGTTGAAACTCATACCTGATAAAGAGTTGATTGCGGTGATTATGTTTTTGTTTGTGTTAGTGTTTCATGTTAATGAAAGTGATGATGATGAATGAAAAGAGGTGAATGAAAAGTGATGATGTTAATGAATAGGCGGCGGTTGAGTGTGTTTTCTTTTAACATACTTAATGAATGCATGGTAAGTTGGGTCAAAAATAATCATTACTTTGTTGAAATAATTGATAATAATATATTTCCATTTTATATATGTTAAATAAATTTATGTATGTTAAATTAAATGAATAGGCATTATTTACTTTTTAGGGATACTAAATAAATGATACGTTATGAAGTTCTATAAAAGGGGCATAAAATTCGGATTTTTTGTAGTTGGACTAAATGATAAAATCAAAGATTAATCAATTATTTGCATGTAACTAATTTATGGATAACTACTAAAAAGATTATTATTTATAACAACTTTTATTAATTACTCATACATCTTAAATATATTTGATTTTTAGTATAGTTTCTTAATATATATAGTTCATTTGAACACTATAAATTGTATGTGATTTTTACCTTCTGCCATTGTGAAAAGTTATAAAATTCAAGCATGGAACCTAAAATACCATGCAATAATGACGATATGGCCACACCTTCTAAGACGGTCAATGTCTCCAACGACAAGTCTGTTATCAATTTATCTGATGATGACGATGTAAGAAATTCATTACCATTACATACGTCGTCTAAATAATATGTATTTATTTTTAGTTTAGAAAATAACATTATATGTGATTTTTTTACATAATGTTCAGTTTATGCCCGACAATCGCAAACGCGGAGGAATCACTAATAATGATCCGGATGTAAACAATAATGGTGTTGACTTGATTGTGGTCGATGATGTTAAGGAGGTAGTTGAGATTGTATCTTCGGATGATGAAAAAATTATATCATCAAAAAACACAAAATCGCCTGATATGGATTTCCAAAAGAATGACAAGGTTATATGATACAATTTTTTTGTTATATTATTTAATTTTTATTTTATACACCATATGTTTTTTTTTTAAATATATTTATACAACATGTACTGCATATGTACTATAACCATTCCTGTTATTATATGTAGGAAGATGATGATGAAGATGCAATTATATTTAAACGTCCAAATAAAAAAGCAAAACATTCACGTGCCAAAGTACCAAAATTCACTCTTATGGATGAAGATACGGATGAAGAGGGTAACGAAAAAATAGAAGACATGTTACATGAAAACAGCAGTGATATTGGAATTGATTTACAAGATTCTGAAAATGATGACGATGATTTGAAAGATGATTTAACAGATGATGTAGAAGACGACGATGATGATTTCATTAATGATGATTCTGAAACTGACTATGAAAGCACTGATGAAGATACGGATGAAGATTTTTAATTGGAACAAATTATTGTTTTTTCACCAAAATTTATTAATGTTTGTTTGCTTTTTTCAAGTTGTTTTTTTTAGACATTAAGTTTACATTTATGATGTTAATTTTGTTTGAACGTTTTTACATTTATGAATAAAAGTTTTTATATTATACTTCAATGTTTATGTACCCTTAATTTTGTCTATATAAATTAAATTTATCATTCTCAATAAATAACTAAACAATTAATTATTAAGGTTACAAAGCATATATGCTATGATGTAATAACGTTTTTACATTCATTTTTAAACAAATAGTGTTTTAGTTAACTAAATCAACCTAAAAATAATTTAGTGTTTATAGCCCCATTTATTGACCAACCTTTTTACATTCAAACGTTTTTGTTTTATTTTAACTTGATTTTGTTGCTTTAAATATACCCTTTCATTCTACTTCAATTAGCAATCTGTAACCGACAGTTACCACAACATTTAAGATCATTGTATTTTTGGTTGAAATTATCTCATTAATGACAGAAAGTTTATAAACTTTATATTAAAATTAATGTATCATGTATTTTATCTTAAAACCCTAAACTGCATGTACACTTTGAATCATGAAGGACTGATGTGTAACTATTAACAATAAAATCATCTATAAATATACTGTTTAGCCATATGTTCATGTCAATTAAACTGATTCATTAATCATGTCTACATCAAAAAATGATATGGGAAAAGCAAAAAAACAATCTGCTATTCAAGAAGGTTCGAAATTTCATGCTACAATGTCCGACCCTTTCAAACCATCCTCCATGTTTATAAAGGAAAAGGAAGTTGATACCAACGAGAAAAAAAATGTCAATGATAAAGTAGACGATGCCTTGAAGTTTCTTACATCAGTTTTTGAATCCGGTCACTCATCAAAAGGATTTAAAGGTAAGTAAATATATATTTGTTTTCGAAATTCAACCTAATCGTATGTGTTTAAGCTTTTGTTTTTTTGACAGATGACCTCGATGAATCCGTTTTTATTGACTGGCTTAAAGCAAACTGTTGTGATCATGCTGAGTTTCTACAAGTCTTTAACGAAGTGAATGACAGGATTTCAAAGGCTGATTCATTGTGCAATGAAATACGTGGAATGGGTCATGATTTGGATGATGACGACTTAGTGAATGTCAACTTTTTCTGTAAAGATTAAAAGTTTTAAATCTTGCAGGGTGTCAGCAAGTCGAAGTCTTTCAAATTTAATAATTTCAAGATTTTATTTTTAAGTTTTAGCATGGATTTAGATGGATGTTATGAAATTGTGATAATTATCGGAAAACATTAGTTTGCAATGTGATTTGGATGATCAATTTTGAATTTAAAGATTGTTAGACGTAATAATTTTCTTTGTTGGTTTTTAATTTATATGGATTTATTACATAAATGTTATACCTTTGTTCTGTAATAACTTAAATAACTGGATTTTACATGATTTGTATAAAAATAAGATTATTTTCATATTTACAATTATTTTCATTAATTGTGTATTAACTTTCACACGTTTTTTATTTGTAAACCGTTACAATTCATAATATCCCTAAATAACATACTAACCCATTAATACGCCATTAAGCAAATTATATACGTATATTTTAGCTCCAAAATTTTCTCCTGAGATTTAGTTTTTTAAACAATTACTTTCATATCAAGTAAATATCAACTTAATTATATCCATAAATTTTGTTTTTATCAATTTCACAGCTAAACATTAACTATAAATAATAATAAAAAACTTTCAACAAGTTTTATCTTCTTAAAGTTTTCATCATAGTAAGTAACTACCATGGATGAAAACAATCAGTTACCTACAAGAAAAAGGAAAAAGAAAGTCGTTTCCACCAACATAACTCAATCTTCATTCCAAAATTCACCAGAAGCTGTATCTCTTTCAAATACTCTACAAAGTAATACTTCAGAGCTTGTGACACCATCTTCAAACAGGAGAGTTTCTTTGGCTGAATTACTAAAATGTATGATTTATATAAAATAGATAAATGAATACGTTTATTTATATATGTACGTGTGTCTAACAAATACTTTTTTACTGAATAGATGATCCACTTACTACGAATACATCCACGCTATCAGTGTCAAATACACTTTCAAAACAATCATCAAAGTTCACAGGTATTTCAAAGATAGTTTCTAATCTTTAAAATATATTTTTTAAACTATTTTTATCATGTAATTTGTATTATGAAACGTATTTTATCTTTTACTTCTACTACATTCACATGTCTAAACGTTTCAGCATAACAATGATTGTTAATGTTTGTTATGTTTAACTAACAGGTTCATCTATGCAACCACGGGCTACACAATCATCTGGTCACAAGAGATTACCTTTTAAAGATGTTACTAATAGTAAGTTGGCAGCATATTTTTATAGACTTAAGTTTTTTAACAAATCAAATTTTAAACATCTGAATCTTACATATGAAATTATACTTTTTTATAAATGTAGATTTGACGCAAAGGTTGAATACATTATCAGACAGTGGTATTCAAATCTCAGGTTCAACATTTGTTTCAGGTGAGTATTTTGCATCTATATAATTTAAAATTAAAAGTACCCATAATTTTTAAATAATATTACACAGCTAAGCATTTTGTTTTTAGGTATAAACGTGCAATCAACAAACACGACTGGGCAAACAATAATTAAAAAGACTTGTGCAACTCAGTTACTACCATTAGGAGGGAATTTGTGTACACCTTTTAGGCAAAGTATTATTCCAAGTTTTCCTTCGCAATTAGGTGAAAAATTTGAATTTATATATTTTACATAAATATATTTATTTGTCTACTATTACATGTTAGTTTATATTTAATACACTACTGTTTTTTTTTTCATGAATTAGGTACAAATGATATAATTTATAATAGTGCAAGGAAAAAAACCAACAATACTACACAAAATTCTGGCTGTGTTTCTCATATTCAGCAGACACAAGCAAATGATTTGTGTCAAAATCCATCTTTCGGTCCTTTAAGGATATCAAATACACAAAACTCTAATGGTTAGTAACATACATAATTATATTTTTGAACAATGATTGAAATTTTAAGTTATTTGTTGACTGAGAATGTATGTTTATATGCAGTTACGCCAAGACAATTAAAAAACGCAACAAGTCCAAATGTTGCAAACATACTTTGTAAGCAGAAACATTTACTATTTTTGTTTTGGTAAATGCACCGCTATAGTTGATGTAACTCTTTTCATTTTTTATTGTAGTATCACCATCACCATTTAATTCAAACACGATTGATAGCTCAAACGGTAACATCATTACACATTTTATTACAATTCCTTTTTTTTAATAAAACTACTGACTCTTCCAAAAAAACTAAAATTATTTATAATAATGTAGTTGTTACAAACTCTTTTGGAACAACGCTTGATCATAGAACTCCGGTTGCATCACAACGTAAACGACAAACAAATTTGAGTGAATCCAGTTTGAGTCATATGTTTTCACCTGTTCCTAATTCGTTGGTAACATGTGTTGATCAAACTACATCAGTCGTTGTTACACGAAAACGGCAAACTTCTTTGGTTCATACCTCAAACGGTAACTGTCGGTACACATTTTACTGCAATTCCTTTTATCACACTATTATATGCTTAATGCAACTAACATACAATTTTTTGTTCATGTTTTTTTCAGATGGTTTCAATACACCTGATGGAAGTAACGTTACGCAACGCAGCAAACAAAATACAACAGCTGGTCGTACAACAGCCACATATGGTTTACCAAAAACAAATTCAACATATCAAGCAGGTGAATCATCACGACAAACCAAAAGATCCAAGAGAGCAAGTATACCACGCACGCCAGTAACTTTTAATCTAAATGATGTTGATGGAAATGTTAGAAAAGTGTATGATAAATACGTTGGTATATCTGAAGGTACTTCTATATTTACTTTACACATAATTTAAAAAATCTTGCATAACGACATTTTAAAGAACAATCATTTTTAATTTGCAGAATATTATGATCATGGTGATCCTGTATTTGAGTGTACGGAATGCCATGCTTTGGTGTGGGAAGCGGAGGCAAGAAGAGGCAACACAAATCCAAAAAACAAACCGTACAGTATATGTTGTGGCAAGGGAAAAGTTTTTATTAAGCAACCAGAACGCGCTCCAAAAGAAATTGTTGATTTGTTTGTTAATGATGATGAAAAAAGTAAAAATTTTAGAAACAACATTCGATCATACAATAGCATGTTTGCATTTACTTCGATGGGTGGAAAGGTCGATGAAAAAATCAACCAAAGAGGTCGTGGTCCATATGTTTTTCGGTTGCATGGACAAACATACCATAAAATTGGTAGTTTGCTGCCAAAAGTAGGCGACACACCAAAGTTTGCCCAACTGTATATATATGATACTGAGAACGAAGTTGAAAACCGGGCAAAAGCGTTAAGGTAACATTTATAACATTGTTCAATTTTGCGGTAATACTGTTTTTATAATTTTTCATTATATAATTGCACGTACGTTATTTCTGACGTAAAGTTTTAATATATTACAGCAACTCTGCGTCAACATCTGATAATTCAAAGTCAAAACATCCAATTGATCGAAATATTATACGTGAAGTAAGAGACGTTTTAGATACTTCAAGTCACTTGGTTAAAACTTTTAGAAGGGCGCGTGACAGAATCAATGAAGACAACGAAAAAAATATTAAAATTAAGCTGGTAGCAAAGAGAGGAAAAGATGGACGAACTTACAATCTTCCTACTGCTAACGAGGTAGCTGGTCTTATCGTAGGTGACTTAGATACATGCGTAGAGCAGAGAGATATAATTATAGAAAAACACCGTGAAGGTTTTGAACGTATAAACCTATTTCATCCTTTGTATCTTCCGTTGCAATACCCGCTCTTGATGCCACGTGGGCAAGATGGGTATCATTTGGAAATACCGCATAGAAAGCAACGTTTTCAAACTGAAGAAAGTGATGATGATATCCCAGATACACCACAATCTGATCCACAACAGTCAACAACTGAAGTTGGACCTGCAACAGATAAAACAAAAAAGAAGAAAAAAATGGTTTCTATGCGAGAGTGGTTTGCGTTTCAAATTCAAGATCGACCGAATCAAGAAAATTTATTTGTTCGTGGAGGTCGTTTGTTTCAACAATTTCTTGTGGACGGATACACTATGGTTGAAACAGAACGTTTGTATTTTCAAAGAGCAAAACAGACAAAGCTTAGGTGTGATACGTACTCCAGCATAGTTAAAAGTATTGCTTCAGGGAATTCAGACCCAACAGTCCTTGGAAAATCAATTGTGTTGACATCCTCATTTACTGGTGGACCAAGGTACATGAAACAAAACTACATGGATGCCATGGCTTTGTGTAGATGGTATGGTTGCCCAGATTTGTTTATTACAATGACTTGCAATGCTAACTGGCCAGAGATCGGACGTTTCATGCGAAAGCATAATTTAGCATCTTCGGATAGGCCTGATGTGATATCAAGAGTTTTTAAGCAAAAGCTGGACCTACTAACAAAGGATTTGAGGGACTTACGTTTATTCGGTCGTATGCAAGCACGTATGTTTCAAAACATCTTTTTATATACTATGCTACAGTCGTGTTATGTCATTAACATATGATTATATAAAACTTTTGTTTATTGAATTAACATGTTACATTTTGATGCAGTTGTATACACAGTTGAGTTTCAAAAAAGAGGACTTCCACACGCACACATATGTTTATTCTTGCATAAGGATGACAAGGTACCAAGCGCTGATCAAATTGACAAATACATTTCTGCCGAAATACCAGATAAGAACGATGATCCAGATTTGTACAAATTAGTATCCGATTTTATGATGCATGGTCCGTGCGGTTGTGATGACCCAAATCAAGCGTGTATGATCGATGAAAAATGTAGCAAGCATTTTCCAAAGAAATTCACTCAACGAAGTTCTGTTGACTCAGAAGGATATCCGGTTTATAGGAGACGTGACGACGGGAGATATGTTGAAAAGAGCGGAACTAAATTACACAACGGTTATGTAATTCCGTATAATGCTACACTCTTAAAACGTTACCAATGCCATATTAACGTTGAATGGTGTAACCAGACAGGGTCCATAAAATATTTGTTCAAATATATCAACAAAGGTCCTGATAGAGTGTCGGCACAGTTGTATGAACCTGTTACCATGGCAGATGGTACACAAGTACAAAAACCGGTTGATGAAATTAAAGCGTTCTATGATTGCAGATACCTATCGGCTTGTGAGGCGGCATGGAGAATATTTGGATTTGAGATACATTACAGATACCCTGCTGTTGAACGGCTATCGTTTCATTTGCCGGGGGAGCAACAGATTTTATATGACGAGAACTCAGATCTTGAAAGTGTTATTCACAAACCGTCAGTTGGACATAGTATGTTTGAAGGTTGGATGACAATGAATGAACTGTATCCGGCGGCACGTGAGCTAACTTACGCAGAATTTCCAACTAAGTTTGTGTGGAACGCGACTCAACGAAAATGGACATTTAGGAAGAAAGGAAAATCGATTGGTAGAATTCATAGTGTTCCAATTGCTACCGGCGATGCGTACTATTGTAGAATGTTACTAAATAGTGCAAAAGGATGTTTTAACCATGATCAAATAAAAAAGGTGAATGGTATTATATATCCTACTTTCAAAGAAGCTTGCTATGCAGCGGGTCTTTTAGAAGACGACAAGGAGTATGTTGATAGTATTAAAGACGCCGCACATTGGGCACCACCTGCGCAACTTCGAGACCTTTTTGTTACGTTGCTGTCTCAAAAAGAACTTACTATGCCGTTGACAGTTTGGTTACAAACATGGCACCTAATGGCCGACGATGTTCAACACAAAAGAAGACTATTACTAAAGATTCCAGGTTAGATTAAATACCTTTTTTAGTATGTAAATTTATGATTGCTTAAAACTAAACATATTACCACCATATGCTTTAATCCTTTAAGACTTAACTGTTTGTAGTCAAACATAAAATCATTCATAACTATTTAGTGATGTATTTTGTCAAGACATAATTCATCTTAAGTATACCTGCACGTGGTACGTAAATTAGACATTTAGACCAATATAGGATGGTTTAGTTATTATCATTAGTGAACTTATATCAAATGCAGTGCGTAATATCCGTTTTATGTAAAAATTATATTGGTATTTCACAACTCATAGGTAAACTGATGATTCCAGTCACGACTGTCTGTCGTATATTTACTGGAAACTAATCTGTGTCTAATTTTGTTAAAGCTGTATATAACAGTAACTAATATTATAGATTTTAATTAGTTTAATGTGTACTGCATCTTTTGTTACAGGTAAGACTTTCGTATAAGTGTTTTTCAATTTTTACAACAAATATGCAGAATTTATAGTTTTATACCTAATATAGGTTTATATTTAGTAAATATAACATGGTATAACACGTTTTAAAAACTATAATCTAATCTGTAATTTCTTTTATAAATAGATTGTACTTTTTTTCTAACAAAAAAACGCTATATATCTTATGTATGCAGATTTGATCATTTCTGATGAAGAAAAAAAAAATGTTTGTTTGTTCTACATCGAAAAACTTTTGCAATCACGAGGTTTTTCTTTAAAAGCTTGGCCAGAAATGCCATATCCGGATGATAGATACATAACAGACTTTGGGAATCGACTTATACATGACGAGACAGATTACAACCCTATACACTTACATGCTGAGTATGAACAGTTATACGGATCTTTAACCACTGAACAGAAAGGTGTCTACGACACAATAATGGGTTCTGTTGAAGCAGGTACTGGTGGAGTTTACTTTGTATACGGATATGGAGGAACAGGGAAAACGTTTTTATGGAAAACTCTTGCTGCCGGGATTAGAAGAAAAGGGGATATAGTATTAAATGTGGCATCCAGCGGTATTGCATCATTGCTAATGTCTGGTGGTAGAACTGCTCATTCAAGGTTCCATATTCCAATAAACGTTGACGAGACTTCCACTTGCTCAATTAGTCCAAATAGTGATTTGGGTGCATTATTAAAGAGATGTAAACTTATAATTTGGGATGAGGCACCAATGGCTAATAAGCTTTGTTTTGAAGCATTAGATCGTTCTTTGAGAGATATACTACGTAAGAGTAGATTTGAAAGGTGTGAAGAACCATTCGGGAATATGACTATGGTATTCGGTGGTGATTTTAGACAAATTTTACCTGTTGTTCCTAAAGGTTCACGACAAGACATTGTCAGTGCCTCTTTAAAGGAATCTTATTTGTGGGATCATTGTAAGGTTCTACGGTTAACCGCCAATATGAGGCTAACCGTGGGAGCACGACCCGAAGATGTGTCTGAGATACGCGAATTCGCTGATTGGATATTAAAAGTTGGAGACGGGGAACTTGGTGATCCTAATGACGGTGAGGTTGAAATAGATGTACCAGAAGAAATACGAGTGGATGAAAGTGATGACCCGGTAAAATCTATTGTCGATTTTACCTATCCAAACCTTTTGGATAATATTGACGACCCTGCATACTTCCAAGAAAAAGCTATTCTTGCTCCAACAAACGAAATTGTAGACAATATTAACGAGAAATTGTTGGAGAAATTCCCCGGAGAAGAAATGGTTTTCTTAAGTTGCGATAGCATAGATAAAACCGAACGTGGCGCTGCTATAGATCAGTCGGTTTTCTCTACAGAGTTTATTAATGGGTTGAAATTCTCAGGTGTTCCAAACCATAGAATCGCTTTAAAAGTTGGTGTTCCGGTAATGTTGTTGCGAAATATAGATCAAGCAAATGGTTTGTGTAATGGGACCAGACTCCAAGTTCTACATTTAACAAGAACTTCCATTAGTGCACAAATCATTAACGGAACAAACTTTGGAAAAAAAGTTATCATACCGAGGTTGAGAATTACACCGAGTGATAAACGTTTACCGGTAAAGATTGTAAGAAAGCAGCTTCCTTTGTCACTTTCTTTCGCAATGACTATAAACAAAAGTCAAGGCCAATCTCTTTCAAAAGTTGGTTTATATCTTCCACGACCTGTTTTCACCCATGGACAACTTTACGTTGCTGTTTCACGAGTAAAAAGCAAAAAGGGGTTGAAAGTTGTCGTTTGTGATGAGGATGGTAATATATCAAAGACTACTACCAACGTGGTGTACAAAGAAGTTCTTCACAATCTATGACCGATGTTCAACAAGTATGTTCATTTTATATTCATGCATTTTACTACATGTTTTGTCAATATTTCATTTTTTATCCAAGACATGTTTATCTAAAGACTAATTGCATTTTTATGCCAACATATAGGTGTTGATGCATTTGAATTTGCCAAACAACTACGCATGTATGGAAAACATCGTCTCACACTAAGATCATCAACTTTGGAATTGAAAAACGCATGGATATCTTTATTCTAATGTTTTCAAAAATAATAACATTATATCGTGTAATGATACATGTTTAGTCTCGGATTATTGATTGTTTCATATATGAATGCTTCATGGTTTACATTATTCATTGTGTATTTCTCTTAAACACTTCTTACAAATTTAATTTTCTAAGGTATCCCGTGATTCCACGGGTCTTTAAGCTAGTATCCTAATAAACCAAAATAAAATACAACCCCCTTAAACTTGAAAAATTAACAAAGTTACCTAAAATAATTCATGTGTACAATCGAATTATGCATGAGCATTAAAAATGTTTTAAAAACATTTCAAAATTCAACAACTTTTTTGACAAACCCGGATAGGCTGCGTAGCATTAATACTTCTTTAATGCATGAGCAGCTTTAAGCCCATATAATTTGGTTAAAAAAACAGTTTAAAGCCCATAACAAATAAAATATCTTAAATATAGATTTTAAAAATTAGTAACGCATGGTAAGTACAAATAAAAAACAATAATGTTTTTTTGCAAATATTATTATTCTTTTACAAAAAGGTAATTATTTTAATATGTTGCGTATAAAATAGATTCAAAGAACCGACGTTTTGTAATTTTAGACGTGTAAATGATAAAACAATTTTATTAAAAATTAAATTATGTAATCAATTATTATATAAAAGAGGGATGAAAGTTATTTTAAAGATATAAACAAGCTAAACGAATTTAAACAAAATTGAAAACAATAATTTAAATAAACTAAAAAATACAAATTATTTGAAAAAATTGAAGATAACAATTAATATATATTTTTAAACAAAATACAAATAAAGATTATTTAATAATAAAAAGCCATAAAAATTTGAATTTTAAAAACTGGTATTAAACTAATTTTAACAATTGATATTAAATAATTTACAAACTCTTTAAGCTTAAAACATTAAAAACATTTCCTAACATAGCTTAATTGTACAAGCAAACCATGCATGAATATTAAATGGGCATTAAAAAAGTTACCATATATAAAAGGAATTTAAGTATGGCTTTTTTTGTAAAAAAGCTTATAAATAGAAATATATGTTCGGATTGTAAGTAAAACTTTGCCATATAAATAATTTTATAAAAAAATCAATTTTTAGAAAAGAAAAATTATTATGTGTTTCAAATAAAATAAATCTAAAAAACCAATGTTTTTATAATTTAAAATTTTTAAATGTCATATAAATTAGATGAATAAATTTATTGTAAAAAAATTAAAAAGAAATAATAATTTTAAAGAAATTGAAAATAACTTTAAATACATATTTTTGAATAAAATATAAATTGTACAAAATATTACATAGTATTACATAAAGGATGAAAGAAAATTAGTTTAAAAAATTTTAAAAGAACAAATTATTTTAACAAATTGAAAATATATTTAATAAGGAAACACAATTACTTAAAACCGGTGTTATTTTTCTTTTTAAAAACACTACCATATTTAGCCAATCTTTTTCAAACCGCGTTAGAAAAAATTACTACACATTCAAGCATGCATAAAAAATGCATTTGACATGATACCATAATAAATCACTTTCTTACAAAGAAGTAATGCTTAATTTACAAATTTTGAATCGGTTTTTTTAGTTGTGTCATTAAACAACGAAAATTTTGGCCTATTTTTGTTATCTCATTAATCACATTAAAACCATTAATTAATTCATAATAGGTCTAATTCAAATTTCATTGACCTCTAATTGAATTTAATTCATAATTACATAAAAATTTAAATGCAATATTTCATCTAAAAAATAATAACGTGTTTTGAATTTGAAGCAAATTGATTTGGTGAGAATATTGGTTTTCAGGGTTTTTCTTACTCATATATAAACCCCATAAGTATGTGGTAAATTTTACACCAATAATTAGTCACACCTAATTCCAAACGATCAATATATAATGGCTACTTTTGTTGCATAATAATTTTGATATTGTCTATGTTGTTGTTTGTTTGCATCTTTTTAATTGTCAATGTTTTACAACTTTTTTTGTATGGGTTACTGACGTTTATGTTTAATTGTTTTGTGTGTTGTGTTTGTAGTGGCTGACGGTGGTAGAAGCTTATCCAAAACTTGAAGATAACTGATGAAGAAGAATTCTGGTAATAACATGAGACATGTAAGATCCAAAGAACATTTATTCTAAACAACATTTATTTTAAACAAAATTTGTACAATTCTTTTCACATTTTTATTATATTAAGAGTATATAAATTTGTAATCAGACCATCGCAAGTCTCTGCATTATTTTTTTCATCAAGTTGAATGAAACTTTTATTTTGTTTATTGTTTTAGTTGTTTAAAGTTTGATTCATTTGTTGTGCAAGTTAAGTGTAATAGAACATATACATATTTTTTTCTACTTTAAGTTCTGGTGGGTGTTTTTCTTTTTCCATCTTATCTAAATTTTTATCTGTGGTATTTTTTTAAGATTTATTTGTATGTGATGATATTGAAACTGGTGTTTGTTATAATTTTCTATTTGGCTTATGAAGGTCGTTATGAATAGCGTGAAGGATAGTAATGAAGCATGGAAAACCGGGTACTCAACAATAATCTTATGAACATTTATAATATTTTCAAATGATAGATGCTGATATAGTTATCTAATGAAAGGTTATACAGTAATATACTACATTTAGATTCTACTTTGAGTTTCGAGTGGAGTTCGTCGAACACATTCATTGAAGTTCTGCTATGGAGTATTTTGGGTTTTATGTTTGATTTTGTTATCGAATATTTATTTCTTTGATTTGGTTTACAATAGTTTTTAAATATGCATGTAATGTATGTTTTTTTTATGATTGTTGGTAACTAAAGTATAAAGTATAATCGTAGTATTAGTTTCTTTTCATAATATACTTCTTTTCCTTATTGATACAATGTGTTTAGTTTTTGCAACATACAAGAGGGTTGAGTGAGAAGAAAGAAATACACGGTCCTATTTTTGCCTTTTAACTTGATGTGTGAAAAGATTATGATTTTATGTAAATGTTGCATTTTTAATGTTTCTTTTGTTTTATATAATTTTGATGATTTGTAAAGATGGGCCATAATTATAAATTACATGTTATTGGAACTTTGAAGTACTTAAGTTTATCTTAACAAAACTTTGTACATTGACATTTCTTATTATGATTAATATTGTACCATTTAGAATTTTAATATCACATTCAAAACAATATATAGAATATGTTTTTTTATTTTCAACTCGCCGCGAGACGCGGACACCAATTACATGTGTGAAACAAAAACAAGGGGGTCGGTTACATATTTTGCGGCTAGAGTAATATTTACTTCAGTTAGGTTTCATGGTAAAAAGTTATCCAAATTTGAAAACTTAACCTCTAATAATCAAAGCATATAAACAGTGTCATTAATATAAATGAAAAGATATTTAATTAATAAAAATTTTGTTTACTAATAAAATAAATAACTACTTAGATCATTATAACTTTTTTTTATTAATATAAAAATAGACAAATAAAAACTTCTAATTTTTCTTTATTCTTTTGCATTCTAAAAGAAAAGTCATTAAAAATAAGAATATATTTTTAGTGGTCCTAACTATTACCTATTTTTTTCTCAATATTAGTTGATAAAAATAATGTTTTGTTTAATTTTTTTATTAGAAATTGATAGAAAATACTTTTAACGCCTGATACGAGAAAGATCGTTCGGGAAGGCAACTAATACAAGACCCCTATTATTGCTTACTTTTTCCAAATTTATTTTAATAAGGAAATGTAATAAATAAGTTTTGTACTGAAATGATTGTCAAACGTATTGCACCTTTTTGGAATGCATCTCGAGAAAGACCGTTTGAGAAAGTGAGAGGTGAGGATTTAATCGGGTATGCATTCACGTGTTGGTAGTTTGTATTTGCTAATGTTGTGATGATGTATAAGAATTTGAATAATAAGAACACAAATGTTGGTGATGATTTTAAGAAACTAAACATGATACGGATCGTAAATCATAGGAAGAAGATCTGAAAAAAAGTTTAATAGCCTATTTCATGCAATTATTTCTTAATGTGATTTCGTGCTAATGATGCGATGAATTAGAGATTAACAAGTCCAAAAATAACTAATCAAATAGAAATATAGAATATATATTTTACAAGATGAACATGTAATTTGAATAACCGTGTATTTTATATCGTTTTTGTATCAGATTTATAATAATGATTTTTTAATTGACATTATGTTATATTTTTAAGGTACAAACATTCTAAAAAAATAAATTTGGTGGAACTCGCTTAAGTTTATGTACCTTTTTGGTATTGAACCCCCATCTAACAAGAAAGGCATATCTTGGTAAATTACCTAGGCAAAACTGGTTGATCATACCGGGACTTGGATTTAAACCCCACTCTTTCACTTGACTTAATCAACTGCGTGCTTTTTCCGTAGTTGGTGGTCAACTGCTCTAAGGCAGTTGGTTAGGTACAAACATTCTTGCAAGCGTACATTTATGCTATCATTTTGTAAAGTTGTGTTATCTTTTAAAAGGTTTAAAATACATTTTAATAACATGGTATCCGTGCAATACGGCGACGGATACCCGTTGATAATTTTTTAAGCGACAAATGTTACTACTTTTACCCTGTTAATTGAATTGCATTCAAAGATTGAAGTTGTAAAAAAGTTGAATCAAAATAAAATAAATCCTCAAAAATGAAAAAAAACTAAAAATTAATTAGAATATATCAAAATGGATATTGAATCAAAGATCACAAATTCTTAAAAAATATGGTGAAATTAAATTATGAAAAAATTAATTTATAATAAGATATTTCAATTTTAAAGCTAAAGATGATTGTTTTAATAGATTGTTACAAACATTTGTTATAAAAGGAGATAGATGGTCAATTACAAAGTAAATACTTTTATAAAAGTCAATTTTAAAAGTTTTAGTTTTTAGACTTTCTAGATATAAAATCTCATAAATGCTTTATAATATAATAAGATAAGATAATAGCTATAATGCTTCTAATATTCAATCATAATTATAATACGCCTAACATGTAACAATCAAAACATTCAATCGGATCATAAAGGTAATACACTGCTTTCTTAAAATAAAGCATGAAGAATCTGTAATGAATATGCGTAACAATTATTTTTTTCTTTGGAGGTTTGATATATTGTATAGTTGACAAAAATGAGTAATATTTAAGTAAAAAGATTTATTCTTGATGAAAATGGATACATTTTTATGGGTTTTGTTTTGTAGGTTTGCTAAATTCGAGAAGCTGAAGTTAAAATCACGAAGTCGGTTGAACCCTATCAAGAGGTTGTGTAAATATTGTAATTCAGTGGCTTAGGGTAGGGATCCAGTAAGAAGAAAAATTAAAATGAGAATGATAATAAGAAATTTTAGCCACACATTTAAATTAAATGGAAGCAATTTAAGGGGATATGCATCTTATTTTATAGGTGCATCTAATATGCGTGGTTGTGATTTATTCGCATTCTTGCTCCATATGTCCTTAAAGTATATGAGAATGTTGTTAAAGAATGTAAACTTATTGTTTGAGACAAGGCTCCAATGGAAAAGAAAGTTTGTTTTGAGGCGCTCGATCGTACCTTAAGGCATGTAATTAGGAAAAAAGCTATGCGGTGTGTCAAGTGCCATTTGGGGGCATGATCGTGGTATTTGGAGGGGATTTCAGGCATGTTCTCCCCGTTGTTCCAAAAGATTCGCGTCAAGACATTACAAGTACATCCCTAGAGCAGTCCTACTTGTGGGATCATTGCAAAGCTCTTAAGTTGACATCGAACATGAGGCTTAATGTTGGTGCACGACATAAGGATGTTGAAGAAATACGATAATTATATAGTGGATACTGAAACTAAGAGACATTGAGCTTGGAGAACAAAATGGCGGAGAGGTTTCCATATATGTAGATATCCTAATAGACCATTGACGACCCAATCGCATTGATTGTGGATTTCACTTATCCAAATCTTTTGAGTAACATCAATGATCGTTCCCACTTCAAAGAAAAGGCAATCCTTGTGATAACTAACAAAGTTGTAGACACTGTAAACGAAAAGTTGCTGGAAATATTTCCTAGAGAAGAATTAGTCTACTTGAGTTCTCACATCATCGACAAAACTAAATGTGGTGCTTCGATTGACGTATCCATTTTCTCCCCTGTAGTTATCAATAGATTAAAGTTCTCATGTGTCCCAAATCACAAATTATCATTAAAAGTATGTGTGCTATAATACTTCTGAGAAATATTAGGAAAAATAGTTATCATAACGAGGTTAAGAATCACTCCGTCTAACAAGCGTTTGCCGCTAAAAATCGTCTGAAAAGAGTTCTCTGTTTCATTTGTATTTGAAGTGACCATTAACAAAAGTCAAGTCGAATCCCTATCAAAAGTGGGTTTGTACCTAATCCTGTCTTCACTCATGAACAATTATACGTAGCGGTCTCTAGAGTTAAAAGCAAGAAATGATTGAAGGTTGTCGTTTATGATAGTATGTAATCTATTTTTTAAAATACACTTTTTCGAATATTTTGTATTTAAATAATAAATATTGTTTACATTTTCCTTTTAATAACTTTTATGTTTAACTTTTAGGTGTTAACGAAATAGGCATTGGCTTTTTACTTTATCGGGACTCACATACATAATGCTTGAAGATCATAATGTATGGAATACTATTTTTATTAATGTTACAAAAACTTTAGTAGCTTATTGAATACTCCGCGTTCTTTATATAATTGATTTCATCTATTACGAGAACCTGTTTCGTTTCTTTTAGTATTAACATCTATTTTCTTTTTATAAAAATCACTCTTTGAACTAAACCCGACGTTAGACGGGTCTTTAAGCTAGTTGATAATAAAACCACTCGAGTTCTTAGTTTTAAATGATAATGAGGTTTCCAAGTTCTGATATATTGTCGTCTAGAGTTTCTTTACAGATTGTGTGTGAGTTCTCCAAATTTGAGGTCTGCAAATATACAAGTGGGTCAGTGTGGTCTTTCTCTCATTTTAGCCATAGGTGTATGGTTAGTTGGTTACTATTGTTTTGCTTGATGTATATAATTGTGGTGATCCACGCATTTTTTCTTTGTCATTTGTTTGGCTATGCGAGTGTAGGCATGGTCATACAATTATATTGGTCTTATGCAAGGGTTGGCATGCGATGAAGTGTTTGATGGTTTCTTGAGTTTTTTGTATGTATTCTCCTATTGTACTACCCGAATTATGAGTTGTTTTATTAGGTTTTTTCTTCATTAATCCGTTTGATTGAGAAGTCGGGATGCCATTTTGTTTCTTCATCAAACATACTAATGTGAATTAAGAATAAAATTAATCTCATAGTTTTATTTAAATTCATGTGATATTAATAATATTTATTCCGTGAATTAATTATGACCATTTTTTTTCATCCCTAATCACTATAAATTGGGAGCTCCACCCATTTTCATACACCGAAAATACCAAGAAACATAACACACTCCTCTCCTTTTTGTTATCATTCATATTCTTGTGTATCCGGTTCGTAATAGAGGGAAGGCATGTATTTTGGTTCGTGTTGATAACTCGTTTGTGCTAACGGGGTTATCCATTGTTGTTGTATCCTGTGAGATAGACGTCCACGATTCTCAAGCATAGTGGAGAGGACGAATCTGTTTTAAGGATAGTGTGAACATCACACGTCTCAACATTTTCCTTAATCGTGTTTCTTTGAACTAAACAATCAAAAGGCTTACGATATATACTTTATATTTTATGCTTTATATTATTTTTATTTGTCTCTAATAGCAATACACCTATATATTCAACAATCTTAAGACAGATTCGTTATTGGTTTTGTTATAAGAGACAAGTGTCTGATGACACAATCAAATTAGAAAGAAAAACGTGAAAAAACATTTAGAAATAATTGTTTTCGAAAGTGTTTAGTTTATACATGTAAGTATATGCATTCTACCTTGAAGAGTTTAAGATGATTTCTAAACAATAAGTTGTTACGTGGTCAAATATAACGGTTTACTTGCATGGTTAATTTTTTTAATGGAATTAATTTGTTTTGATTAATTTACTGTACGTTATTACTGAAGTAAATGCAACAACTTGAGTAATTGAAATTTTTGGTGAATACTTCGGACGGTTATGGTAATTGAATGAAGTAAATATCGGATACTCCTTTATATAATGTCTTACTTTGCGTAACTAATAGTATACGTTAAGGCTTAATAAGATCTTACTTTGGATAACTACTATTATTTTCGTTAATAGTACCGGGTTACAGTTTAACTAATTTGTTTAACCAAACCGGTTTTCGATCACTCAACCGATTCATGGTTCAACCAGACGAATCAACGTTGGTTTTAAAACACCAGACGAAAGTGTCTTTCTCTTTTATATATAATAATATAAATTAAATATCATAAATTAAGGAATAAATTATCATGATGTAAATATGATTATTTAGTTGATTTAATTAGGGCTAATTCATGAAGGGGTCCACATGGTATATTCAATTAGCTAACTGTCCCTAAACAAAATCTAGGCAACTACCTCATTCGACCTATTCGACACATTCAACCGATTCGACTATCACAACATGTTGACACATGGCACATGTGGTAATCATGAGGTTATACATGTGGGTCCAAACATATTAAAAAACAATTTCTTATAACAAAATTTGTAATTTTAGAACAGTTCTCATTTACTGGTGGTTTCACTTTTCTCTATTTTCACACACTAACAACCTTAGCACTACATCACCGGAGATCACTCATTCAGTGTTAGCAAGCTCCAGTTATAATCTCCGGCAAGCTCAAACAATGTCCGACTTCGATCAAACGGTCTTAGCCACCTCACGCGTGAGTGGATCAATGTGGAGGTTACAAGCCTCCACACGCCGCCTATAACCATATTGGTGGTGATGGATCTGTTATTGGTGGTGCTAGATCTGTTCTTACTGGTGATAGATGTGTTATTGGTGGTGTAGATGTGTTCTTACTACATCACGGAAGATTATCACATCCACACGCCACCTATAACAATCACCAGAGATCACTCATTCAGTGTTAGCAAGCTCTGGTGATTATTAGCTCCACACACCGCCTATAACCATATTGGGCGGTGATGGGTCTGTTATTGGTGGTGCTAGATCTATTCTTACCGGTGATGGACCTGTAGGTTTATATAGTTCATAACCATTATTAAAAACTCTAAATGGATCAAAGCACATACAGCGGAAGCAAATTAACAAGATCATAATTTAACACAATTATAATTAATCAAGATTAGAATTACATACCTTTATCCTAGCAAGATATACAAGAAAACAGAACGGTCACCGGTAAAGATAGATCACGAACACCACCAGGACAAAATTCGTGAGTCTAGCACGAGCAAACCAAGCTTCCAAGCCTATGTAGGATCTACCCAACAACCCTAGAGAGGGGCTAGGACTAGATCTAATAAAATAGAAAATTGAAAACCAAGAACCCTAATTAAAGGGGTGTTTGGCCGGCGGTTTAAGAGCAAGAGAGAGGACAGGAGTAAAAAATTATGACACATTGGGTTTGTTTATATAGCCCTTGGAAAAAAAATTTCTCCAAGGTTAAACAAATTTAAGGTAACAAAATCTTTTCTCTTCTCTCCTTGTCTTTCTTGACCGTCGGTTTTCAAGCCCAAGAAGGGGCTTTCGGAACTTTTCCGACTCCTTCTTTTAGCTTCTATTTGATTTCTATAACGGTCGTTTAATACTTAACTTTTAGTTATTAACGATCGTTAGTTTAAGCTTTGGTTTGATTTAATAAATATAATAAATATATTTAATAAATAAATTAACCCTTTACGTAATGTATGCAATCCCGTGATCTCGAGTTCGATCCTATCACACGACTATCGATTTTAAGTTCATAAGCTTTCAGCTCCCACTTGGACAAAATTCGAATATCGTGATCACATTGACTAGCGTCTAGTTACACTAGAATTGTCACTAGTACAACTCGAGTAAGGTTTCCTGGACAAAACCTTTTAATGATATATAATCATTATTATTATCCTTTCATTTCAAATACATCGTTAATAAGGATATGGATCTCAGTCATTCATTTCATTAACTATTCTGTTTCTCGTTTACGGATATAGCAAGATTACCAAAACACATTTGGGTGTGGCCACACAAACATCTTACTACTCCCCCGAGGGGCCCAGGTGTATTTATACTTCAAAAATAATTTGAGGGAAACAAATCCCATTTTGACTACAAGCAAAACACATGAACTTTGCAACACTTCTGAAAATAACCCTTATAGCTAGCAGTTACGTTTAGCGTTAGGTTACCTTACAGAAATGCACTACATTCAATGCAGTTTTCTGGTATCTCAGGTCTAAGGATAACTATTTATGATTTACTTAATGACAAAGATCCATAAAGTAAAATCATATAGTTGGGATAAGTCCAATATTTGATCCATCAAGTATCATCCAAAATTGACCAATATACTTTCAAGTATACTCTGTCACTATTTTGAATTGTCTTAGTTTAATAATACTCCCATATTATTAATCGACAACGGACATTTAGAACATAACAATTATTCATGGATTAAAAACATGTAAAATAGGACACAAAATCAAATAACAGAAAATAAACGAAACTCAATCTTTATTTCATCAATTCAATAATGTCTTACATCCTTTATCCAAAATACTAATCAACAGATTTATTGCATGAATTCGCTAGCTAGTTGCAGCCCAATTGCCTTGGCATGCTTAACTACCTTTGGCCTAGATAAAGCCTTAGTAAAAGGATCAGCTACGTTATCATCTGTGTGAACTTTTATTAATTTTATTTCTCGAGCTTCCACTTGTTCTCGAACGTAGTGATATCTACGTTTAAAGTGTCTGGCGCCTTTCATAACTCCAGGGTCATTGGCGAATATTATTGCAGTAGAATTGTCGCAATATATATCAATAGGTTCTTTAATTGAAGACATCACTCCAAGATCTCCAATAAACTTCCTAATCCAAACAGCTTCCATTGCAGCTTCTGAAGCGGCCATGTACTCGGATTGAGTCGCATGCATAGCAATGGTTTTCTTCTTACTGCTTTTCCAGTCAACTGCTCCTCCATTGATGACAAACACGTAACCCGTCTGAGACTTCGTATCGTCTTTATCACATTGCCAGGACGCATCACAGAACCCTGTTACATTCAATTATGTGTCTGGTTTACCCCCGAATACCAAAAGCATATCTTTCGTACTTCTCAAATACCTTAAAATATGCTTAACAGCAGTCCAGTGGAACTTTCCTGGATTCTGTTGGTATCTACTGACCAAGTTCTGAGCAAACACCACATCAGGCCTTGTGCATCTCACAGCATACATAATAGATCCTACAGCCGAAGCATAAGGCACATTTTGCATTTAAGCCACCTCTTCGGGTGTTGATGCATCTTTCTCATGACTTAACTCATGCTTAACCTCCATCGGTTGAAAACCTTTCTTAGAGTTATGCATGTTATACTTCTTCAATATCTTATCAATATAAGCATCTTGACTAAGACCAATTAACCGTCTACTTCTATCTCGATAAATTTTAATTCCCAGAATATATGTAGCATCTCCCAAATCCTTCATAGAAAAACATTTACCAAGATAATCCTTAACTTCCTTAAGTCTTGGAATGTTACTTCCCATGATTAATATGTCATCGACATATTAAATTAGGAACACTAAATTACTCTCACTAGCTTTGCGATATACACATGGCTCATCACGATTTTGAATAAATCTGAACTTTTTGATTTCTTCATCAGATCGCTTATTCCATTGACGTGATGCTTAGTATAATATACATATATAAAATATATATCGTAAGTAAGCGAATGGACAAACAATTTGTCACACCCCACCATGGCGGAATATGGGGTGCGACGTATGGATATCATCACAACAACAGCGTGTCTATAGAGAGAACTAAATGAAATTGAAATATCATAGATGGCGACACAAATGTCGTGACAATATCTCAACAATGCGGGCGTCTAGGTAAGTAGGTAACAGGCCTACCTCTTACCAAAGACATACAAATAAACAAACATCAAACATATAGGTACCACAAAGTTCACTTAATCAAAACACAAAAATAAAATCTAAGAGGAAAGGGGATTCCTCCGAATGCAATCCTAGCAGCCTCTATACTCTAGCCACTTCTAACATCATCTTGCACAACTACCTCACCTGAAAATGACACTAAAATCTGTCAACATAAAGTTGGTGAGAACATAGGTTTAAGTTATCTAGAACATCATAAGAAACCTTGACATCCGCTGTAAATAAGTTGAAGAAAAACAATTTATAGTAATGGACCATAATGTGATAATCATGCTACATGCATCCACAACAAAACTCAAGCCAAGTACCAATCACATCTACAATTCACAAAGCACATTATAACAATCAAGAAGTATCCCGTCACACGCACAAGAACACACACCACACTATCCGGATCTTTCCCACACCACCTGTGGAAGATGAACTATATCCCCGTCGAGATATCTTGCCTCCGAAGAGACGATGCACAAGTACTCAGGACGGATCGTGCCCCACGCTCCACACACATCACAACTGGTCCCATAGACGCCCATACATCTATGTACCAAAGCCAATCACAATCCAAACAAGATTCACATAGCAGAACACGTACCAAAGCACATATGAGAATACATAAGCACGCAAGTCACACAATAACACATTTATGTCCACACATTTTATAACATAGTACTAAATCATGTTAAAGAACATTTCAAGTGTCATCTCCATCCCATACTGGAAAAAAACATTTAAAAACGTAGTAAAATGGGACTATGAACTCACCTGATTGCTTCTCCAAAGTCCTTGCTCTAGCCCCAAGCTTGGATTTATGAAAACCCCCAAATTTTATGAAGAACCCTAATTTTTTTTATAAGACTCACGAATTTCCTTCATCTCCAGGAGAAAAATAATGAATTTGGTTTAGTATATACATTATATAGGGTATGGGTGAATCCTAGTCCAACCCAAAGCCCACTTTCCTTAAATATTTTCCTTTTTTTCCTTTTTTTTCTCTTCTAAACCGACCCAAACACCCCTAATTTCGTTTTTTTCTTTATTTTTTTTTCTTTTTATTGTTAATTAATATCTTATTAATATTACCTTAATTTCCCTTAATTTATTTCAGCTCCTAAAACTCCCAAAACCTCAAAACCGTAAAACTAGTCAAATTTACGCGTTTTACCGTAAAAGACGTAAAATATACACTTTTAAAAAAAATCTCAAATTTTGAAATAAACTTTATAACTAATTCCTAAATGACTTAAAACCATCCCGAAAAATATTCATATGGATAATTACCTCACCCGAGACCTCTAAAGGTTAAACCGTAAATCCTAAAAAAAATACTATTACTATAATACTTATACGTATACGTAAACACCACAATATCACCATTTTCATTTCATAGTCACCACTTGTGAGCTCATGAACATGAAATAACCGTTCCTCGATTTACTTATGAGTACTCTATACTCATAAACGATAACCACACCAACCTTGTTCACACAAAATAAACACGTAAACACACAATTCAAGTAAGCACACATAAAATAACCTAAAATAAGACCAAGTGACAAACCCAAAACCACGGTTGTCACATCACTCCCTCCTAATAGAAATCTCGTCCCGAGATTCACTCCCTAACTCAAACTTATTCTCAGCAAACAAACGAGGATGCATATCCCTGATAAAACCTTCACGTTCAAACGTGAACTCAGTTTACACGAAAATAATCTCAACCAACAACACATGAGCCTTAACCGTCCGCGAGGAAACTTATCAAAACCATAAAGTTATGTAACCAACCTAACTAAATCTCGCAACTCATCAGACAAGAACTGTCGTGAAACCAAGTTAGGAGCCGTCACATAACTCAACGGGTTTAACACTGTCACCCCGATTTCAGTCTTACTCATAAGTACCATAAATCAAAACTCATCAAAATATAACCACGTATAATAAGGTCTAAAGAACTCTCAAATTCCTTCCCAACTCATCTCTATGTTAACCCTCCAAGTGTTCATTACCGCAAAATACCCAAAACACGAGTTTAAACCATATTGTCCGAAAATTAACCTTGAACTCAACACTTGTACAATTAATTCGACCAAGATACTGACTTCCAATTACGAAACTTTCTGAATATTTGAAAAGTATGTTCCGAGTACATAATTTTAGACTTTTGAATCACCCAAAAACCTTTAAAAACGAATAAGTTATGACCAAAACGATTTTTCTCAAAATCTGCCTAGGCATTAGCGACAGTTTCTGACAGTTAGCGACATATTTTGACAGTTTAGCGACAGTTTCTGCCTACTCCGATTTATACGAAATAAAAAAAAACGATTTTTAAACCCTAAAACCCCCCATTAATTACCAAAACTAGAACCTAATTTATTTTAATTCCAGAAAATTAAAACTCTATTAATTACATGATTTTAACATATTTCACTAAATAAGAACAAAATTTTTAACTTAAGAACAATAACTCTAGGTGATCAAAACCAAAATATTTTAAAATAACCGAGTCATGCTTATATGTTAAAGAATTTATATTCCACCTTATTTGAAACATGTTTCCGACACTTCCTTATTTCATCGACTACCAACAACTTTTTTTTTCAATTTGCAAGTTCTATTTTTTTACCATGTATAACTCGAAACAAAAGGCATCGTTACCCCAAAAAGAAATCACCACCATCTCAAAATCCTTCACGCCAAAAGTACCGTACAAACAAATATGTGAAATGAGGACCCGAGCAATGCGCTACTACAGAAGTTGAACATCTCAAAGAGAAACGAGCTAGCAACCATCCCAAGAATACAACCGGTAAGTAGAAAATAATTTTACATACATAGGCATAAGCGTACATACACTCAAATCCATCCAACATATACTATACAAGCATGTATTAACTCTCTTTCATGCAATCATACTTGAAAGTCCAGTGGTGTTGTGGCACATATATAATTATGTAGGCCTCCATAATTATACATGTTCCCTTTCACCAATGTACTCCCTCCTATGATGACACTTATAAGAAATTAATACTACACATAACACATAATCCAACAACTCACAAGCACATAACCACGCAAGATAAGATCCAAAACCCCATGTATTAAAATAACATAGCCAATGCACGAAACACATAAACTCGTAGTCCAGCTGAACCAGCGTAGACAAAATTCGAAATGTATAAAGAACATGAAAACATAATTAAACGAAATCCAACAATAACTAGCGTATACGACCATGGTTCCACCCGCACTAATCAAAACTCGTAAAGAAAATAAAATGTAGTTAAGTATGAACCATAGTAGTTCATAACCTAACAAATAGTGCAAAAATAATATTCTAACACATCAATTACTATAAAATGCACACATACTCCTATGACGCCTATATGCAGGGACCCTTAAGCTATAGACTAGGCTACACGACTAGGAAACCTAATTCTCTATAACCATTGTCTCTGATACCATTCTGTCACACCCCACCATGGCGGAATATGGGATGCGACGTATGGATATCATCACAACAACAGCGTGTCTATAGAGAGAACTAAATGAAATTGAAATATCATAGATGGCGACACAAATGTCGTGACAATATCTCAACAATGCGGGCGTCTAGGTAAGTAGGTAACAGGCCTACCTCTTACCAAAGACATACAAATAAACAAACATCAAACATATAGGTACCACAAAGTTCACTTAATCAAAACACAAAAATAAAATCTAAGAGGAAAGGGGATTCCTCCGAATGCAATCCTAGCAGCCTCTATACTCTAGCCACTTCTAACATCATCTTGCACAACTACCTCACCTGAAAATGACACTAAAATCTGTCAACATAAAGTTGGTGAGAACATAGGTTTAAGTTATCTAGAACATCATAAGAAACCTTGACATCCGCTGTAAATAAGTTGAAGAAAAACAATTTATAGTAATGGACCATAATGTGATAATCATGCTACATGCATCCACAACAAAACTCAAGCCAAGTACCAATCACATCTACAATTCACAAAGCACATTATAACAATCAAGAAGTATCCCGTCACACGCACAAGAACACACACCACACTATCCGGATCTTTCCCACACCACCTGTGGAAGATGAACTATATCCCCGTCGAGATATCTTGCCTCCGAAGAGACGACGCACAAGTACTCAGGACGGATCGTGCCCCACGCTCCACACACATCACAACTGGTCCCATAGACGCCCATACATCTATGTACCAAAGCCAATCACAATCCAAACAAGATTTACATAGCAGAACACGTACCAAAGCACATATGAGAACACATAAGCACGCAAGTCACACAATAACACATTTATGTCCACACATTTTATAACATAGTACTAAATCATGTTAAAGAACATTTCAAGTGTCATCTCCATCCCATACTGGAAAAAAACATTTAAAAACGTAGTAAAATGGGACTATGAACTCACCTGATTGCTTCTCCAAAGTCCTTGCTCTAGCCCCAAGCTTGGATTTATGAAAACCCCCAAAGTTTATGAAGAACCCTAATTTTTTTTATAAGACTCACGAATTTCCTTCATCTCCAGGAGAAAAATAATGAATTTGGTTTAGTATATACATTATATAGGGTATGGGTGAATCCTAGTCCAACCCAAAGCCCACTTTCCTTAAATATTTTCCTTTTTTTCCTTTTTTTTCTCTTCTAAACCGACCCAAACACCCCTAATTTCGTTTTTTTCTTTATTTTTTTTCTTTTTATTGTTAATTAATATCTTATTAATATTACCTTAATTTCCCTTAATTTATTTCAGCTCCTAAAACTCCCAAAACCTCAAAACCGTAAAACTAGTCAAATTTACGCGTTTTACCGTAAAAGACGTAAAATATACACTTTTAAAAAAAATCTCAAATTTTGAAATAAAATTTATAACTAAGTCCTAAATGACTTAAAACCATCCCGAAAAATATTCATATGGATAATTACCTCACCCGAAACCTCTAAAGGTTAAACCGTAAATCCTAAAAAAAATACTATTACTATAATACTTATACGTATACGTAAACACCACAATATCACCATTTTCATTTCATAGTCACCACTTGTGAGCTCATGAACATGAAATAACCGTTCCTCGATTTACTTATGAGTACTCTATACTCATAAACGATAACCACACCAACCTCGTTCACACAAAATAAACACGTAAACACACAATTCAAGTAATCACACATAAAATAACCTAAAATAAGACCAAGTGACAAACCCAAAACCACGGTTGTCACACAATTCCTTTAGGAAAAAGAATTATAAGTCAAAACTCACAAAATAATATATAATATATATACCGGGCAAGTGATCACCCGAGTCGTTTCCCAACGAAGTGTGAAATTGACGGTTACGTTATTGGTTTGACTTTTGGATGCTTGAATAAACAAAGATTTAGATTTTGGTTTCTAAACTACTAAAAACATATAAAGAACGAGAATTTAAAATAAAGAATGGGAAATAAAACTAAGGCATATTAAATTAAACTTAAAACTATAGGAAAACATAATAAGGGATCCAAATAAATCCTAAGTCTACAGGAACGATAATGAAGGCAAAGTGAAAATTAAACTAAACAAAGTAAATTAAATTAACGGAAGCAAACGAGAAATAATAACAAAGTAAACGCGGCATTTAAGAAAACAAAATGAATTTAAAAGCTACGAATGCAAACTTAATTTTTCTACATCCTAAATATTTTTCTACATCCTAAAAGAAAATGTTGTTATAAAATATTTCAAAACATCTAAACTTTTTATTACTAAATTATTTTATTACTGTATTATTTTCTTAATAAATAAAAACGTTAATTAGAGATTTAAGAAAGCGTTTGAACTAAACGCGGCATTAGACTCGTTTTTAATGTAAACAATAAATCTCAAACAACTTGCTGATCTACTGATTTTCAAACTTATGGCACTTAAAATTGATTCATTAAAATCAATAGAAAACAAAGCTAACATTTAAAAACAAGTCACTTGTATGAATCAAAAGACAAAAGATATAGAGTTGGTGAAAAGTTTACCACTAATAAAAAAAAGTTGACATCAAACTAAATGATATGACTTGAATAATAAACAAGAGACACTGATTGAATTGTTGTCTAAAAAAAACATTACGCTACCTAAACAGTGATTGAATAATAGAGAACACCAAACACTCATTAACAAAACATTCCACCAAATTCAAACAACTTGAGATTTATCCAAACTTAGGAAAACAAAGAAATCAATATAGAAACATCAATATGATCCAACATAAACAGTTACTACTGGACAAACATCAACATAAAATAAAACAATTCAGTAATGACAAAAGATTTCCAAGAATAACATATGCATATTCAATAACCATATCAACTCATAAAGAAAAATGAAGGGTACAAGAACATTAAGTAAAACTTACAATTTAAGAGAATGAACAAATCACAACATTAATAAACCCACATATTACATGGGCTAAATCTAAAGAGTAGCACTAAACAAAATAATCTAAGCCGTATTACTTTTTTTTCTTCAGATCCAACAGCAGTAGTTTCAAATTAAACTTTCAAAACAAGAACAGTAGGAAACATTAGAATAAACCCAATAATATTTTCTTCGAATTAAAAGAAAGACAATAATTCAACTGAACATTTTTTCTTTCGGTGACCATTAGTAACCAAAAAAGAAGCAGACATTTTTTTCCGAATAGTAATAACAGGAACAATAATCTTTCACAAAACAATTTTTGGACAGAAAAAAAAAGAAACAGAATTTGAACAAACAATTTTAGAACTCGAATTTAAATTAAAAACATAAATTGAAATTACATTAAAAGAAAACTGAAATTAAACCTACACTAAGAAAATTAAAAGACCGACTCGTCTTCTTGCTTGATCTTCTTTTTATAGACAAAAACTCGAATCTTGGTCTCTTGATTTGTCTTCTTCCTTCACGTGGGTTTTTCAGAAACCCACATGGGTTTCTTTGTCTTCATCTTGAGTCTTGTACACGAAATCAACATAAATCATCATCAATCCGTCACTTCTTGTCTTTATTCATTTGAAATCATGTGGGGTAGATGTGATGTGTGATTTCTTGGCAGTTTGTGAGGATTGGAGGGAAAAATGAGATTGGGATTTAGGGTTTGGTGGCTATGTAAGTTGGAAGAAAGAAAATGGAGGCTAACTGTGATGAAACCCTATTTTCTGTTTTAAGGAGAGTAAAAAAGATGGGTAAGACTTAACCAAACGGGCTGGTGGGATGGAATAGGGATTTTGGATCTGGCCCAAATGTGATGAGCTTTGTTTGTTTTATGGCCCATAATCCCTTAAGTAAAACACAAATATTAAACGGATGAGTTTAAGTTCGAATATCGGGCTTGGTTTCAAATATTAAACAGGCTGATCCGGCCCGTTAAAAGAGTGTGGGTTAGCCCGTAAAATAAAGTTTTGCTTTCCGGATCCCTTTTATGTCCTCGTTCCAATGTCGTATCTCAGGGTTGACTTTGACTTCGCCTTGAATTGATCAAATGCACAAACGTCGTCGAGTCGATCCGAAAATGTCCGTCTTTGCTCCGTTTTCAATCCTTTTATACCTGAAACACATAAAACACAAAACAAACGTATTTGCAATATAATTAAGCCTATTTTAGTGTTTATGGGCATTTTTCCGTGTTTTATCGGGCTAAAATGATGAGTAAATGGACACTCATCACCCCCCCCCCACACTATCAATTGCTAGTCCTTAGCAATCCGATCATGTAAAGTAATGATAAGATCAAAAGTATACACCCCGTTTCGACTTTTATTCAAAATTTAAAAGGACACAAAATGTTTTAACTATTAAGGTTCATTTATCGTTCCCGATTTTCACCCATTCCATGCTAAGCGTAAAACGAGATCATTGTCTTTTACAAGTTAGTAATGCCAACACTACTCATATGCGTTAATCATGATACTTAAACTCCCTTATTCCTAATTGGTATCTCTAAATTTTATTTTTGTCATGATGATCACGAGGATTTATATTTGACTTATTTTTATAAGAGATTAGGTCCAAAAATAGAGTTATAACGGTGCAACTAAAACCATCAATTAGTAACCTTTCCTAATAGTAACGGTGTCAAAAAATTAAATTAACAAGAAAGATCGATAAACACGATTTTATAACGGATTTGAATATTTGACTTATTGACCATGACTTTTATTATCCTCCTCATCATCGGAAGTTTTATTATCATGGATTACCTTAGCCTTTTATTATCCGCCTCATTATCGGTGGTTTTATTAGCTTCGGTCTTGCCTTGCCTTTTATTATCCGCCTCATTATCGGTGGTTTTATTAGCAAGACGATATGTCCAAAATTGGATTTATTAAGAGCTTATGGATTATTTTTTAAGCCATTCACTTATATTTCGCATCAATTTTAGCCTTTTGAGCTTAGAATTTTTGCTAGTTTTTTGTGAATGACTAAAAAAATTATTTAAGCTTTATTGGGGTGCCAATATTTCAAATCCGTAACGCTGGCGAACCTTAAATGTCTTCCCAATTTAATTACACGGAAACTACTAGAATTAGTTAAAATCAACAATAATGATCAAACCGCTAAAACAATATTTATTAACAAATTATTTATATACAAGCGTTGGGAGAGAAAGCACACAACTAAAACACATGAGTTTTTGAAAGAATACGAATACTCTACGTTTAGCATAGTAACTTATAATCGACTCTATCATTTCTCGTCCTCAATAAAGAGATTTAGCCTAATATAGTTAAGGAACAAAGCTAAGGGCTCAACACGCCCGGTCGGGTCAAAATTAAACCTAGACACAAAAATACTAACAAAATGTGCAAAGCACTTCTTTTTTATTTAATAAAAATATATAAAAAAAAATTGGTCAAAACAGGGGTGCTAGGGTACTAGTAGGTACAAATGTGATCAAATTCGGCTAGAATTTCCCCCCCCCCCCCCACACTTAGAGTTGAATATTGCCCTCGATATTCAAAGTACCGGCTGAAGCCGACACTATAGAACGTAAAAGGGTAACACTACTAGCCAAGTGTGCGAACGAAAAGCTTTTTTTCACAAAAAAGATTATAAGATATCCCTAGATAAACGTTATTAACAAGATCGGATATTGGGCGGTCGGATTAAAAACGGGCGCTTCAATCATCTCGATCACGGGAATCCTAAAAACATAGAGCAAACACATGGCAACAAACAATGGAAGAGGCATCTCCCCCACACTTAGTGTTAGCAAAAATAAAGAAAAAAGACCCTCGGGTTGCCTCCTGAGAAGCGCTTGTTTATTAACGAGTCGTAGCTTGACTCGCCCCGAATTCAATGGTCATGGGGAAGCAAGTGGAAAACAAATCTCCATCGGACTTTCATTCAAGAAGTTTGGATAAACAATGAATTTCACGAAAGTTCCACACCGATGAGATACACCCGGCTCAAGAGAACAAAAACAATACATGAAGATGCCGAGGTCAAAATGGTATCCTCATTCCCGGAGGACAGAAGATATGGAGTAGAATATGTAAGAAATGGAAGAAAGGTCTGGATAATGAGTTTGTAAAAGTCCTCATTCTCTTCGAAAGGCGGTTCATCGGTGAACCCCTTGAGAATGGAAACTAAACTTATCACGAGAGAAGATGGATGATCACTATTCTCAATGGGTGGGAGGGTGGGAATAGAAATATCATGAATGATCACCGAGTCGACGAGAGAAATATCAAAAGTGAATTTATCGAGCTCGGTATCAAGAATAGTCATACCAAAATTCTTAAAAGGATCCGGATCAAATGGGAATTGATCATAATCGGGATCATTAAGATGGTAATCAACATCTCCCGGTGGAGATGGAACAAATGGAGTAGATTCAAAAGTGAATCTCTCAAATGTGGTATCATCAAAATCAATCTCATTTCCCGGTGGAAATGGATGAAGAAGAGTAATTTCATCCATGAACTTCTCATAGACGGGCTTATGAAAATCGGTATTTAATGCCTCGATTTTAGCAATGAGAACATTGATTTTCAATAGTTTTTCACAAAGCCCAACATTCTCGATTTCACCCCCCTTAGGGTCAAAATCTTTCACCTCCTCTAAGCTTATAGGGTCGGAATTGGGAGGCGATGCCTCAAAATAATCGATGTCCTTAATAGAGAAAGACCCGTCATCACTCGAAGTAGAAACATCGTTAGAATCGGAGAAAATCTCAAATTGATCTTTTAAAATGTCAAGAGGCGGAGGATGATCACAAATAGGCACATCACACAAATTGTTGGGAATACCCTCAGGCTCACTTGGGATTAGGACAAGGTCCTCAACACTAGACTTTATGAGTTCGTCTGATTCCGTTGCCAGAATAGTGTCAAGATGCTCATCCTCCAATATGAGAGAGTCAACGGGCTCCTCTAGTGTGATTGCAATGGTATAATCCTCATCATCATCATCATGGTATAAGGTAGGATGGTATAAGGGATTGATGATGAATGATGGGATGATGTGGGGGCTCAAAATGGTCATAACCGGAATCATAGCAAGGATTTGGCTCATAAAAATTCTTCGGTTGACATAAATAAGTATCATGAGGGCCCCCACACTTTTCACAACAAGGATATTATGGTGAAAAACTCGGTGATTTTTGTGTATAACTATTTCCATTGTAGTCATAATTGCATCCCGGCTCTTGCTCGTAGTTAAGCGATGGATGAGACGGACAATCAATACTAAAATGGTAATCATTTCCACAATACACACACGAGTATGGCAAACGAGTGGGTTGCGGTGGATTTTGAAAAGTCTGTGGGAGTTCTTCAATGGTATGAGTGTAGCAAGGTCCCGGAGTAGAAATAATCGATACTTGCGGCGGACAATTATAGCCGTGATGAGCACCGTTCCCACAAGACTTGCAAGTACATTGCCGACAAAAAATACCATCCATCGAGTCACCACACTCATAACAACCATGGTGGTTAACAAGAGGAGGACTTTGTAAAGTAGGTTTAATGGGGTCTTTATCGAAGGCGCGTGGCTCGAAAGGTGCAATAACATCATTAGAGCGATCGTTAGAATACGTAAGTTCATCATAATTAGCAAAATCATCTTCGTAAAGAATCCAACGCACAAGAGCACACGGTCTACAAAATATACCTTCCACCGGGTCTCCACAATGGCGACAACGAGGTAGACGAGGCGAGGCGGATAGAACACGGTCAATCTTGCCGACGACCCTCCCATTAGAACAACCACATTGACGGGTGTACAAAGATCCACAAGACGAACACTCTTTAAAACCGGAGAGTGACGTCATAAGAATTAAACAAAATAGAGGGTAAAAGAAAAAGAATTAAATGGAGAGAGGATAAAGAAGATTTTTTTTTGTTTTTGTCTTATATATATAATAAAAAGAAAAGAAAAATATTTTTGTATTTTTTTTTAAATATTCACAAACAAAATAATAACTTCACGAGGAAGGATCTTCAAGTCACTAATCGTCAAACGTAACGAAATTGTCGCAACACACTTCCCTGGCCAGCGGCGCCAAAAATTTTATATAGTATAATATACATATATAAAATATATATCGTAAGTAAGAGAATGGACAAACAATTCCTCTAGGAAAAGAATTATAAGTCAAAACTCACAAAATAATATATAATATATATACCGGGCAAGTGATCACCCGAGTCGTTTTCCAACGAAGTGTGAAATTGACGGTTACGTTATTGGTTTGACTTTTAGATGCTTGGATAAACAAAGATTTAGATTTTGGTTTCTAAACTACTAAAAACATATAAAGAACGAGAATTTAAAATAAAGAATGGAAAATAAAACTAAGGCATACTAAATTAAACTTAAAACTATAAGAAAACATAATAAGGGATCCAAATAAATCCTAAGTCTACAGGAACGATAATGAAGGCAAAGTGAAAATTAAACTAAACAAAGTAAATTAAATTAACGGAAGCAAACGAGAAATAATAACAAAGTAGACGCGGCATTTAAGAAAACAAAATGAATTTAAAAGCTACGAATGCAAACTTAATTTTTCTACATCCTAAATATTTTTCTACATCCTAAAAGAAAATGTTGTTATAAAATATTTCAAAACATCTAAACTTTTTATTACTAAACTATTTTATTACTGTATTATTTTCTTAATAAATAAAAACGTTAATTAGAGATTTAAGAAAGCGTTTGAACTAAACGCGGCATTAGACTCGTTTTTAATGTAAACAATAAATCTCAAACAACTTGCTGATCTACTGATTTTCAAACTTATGGCACTTAAAATTGATTCATTAAAATCAATAGAAAACAAAGCTAACATTTAAAAACAAGTCACTTGTATGAATCAGAAGACAAAAGATATAGAGTTGGTGAAAAGTTTACCACTAATAAAAAAAGGTTGACATCAAACTAAATGATATGACTTGAATAATAAACAAGAGACACTGATTGAATTGTTGTCTAAAAAAAACATTACGCTACCTAAACATTGATTGAATAATAGAGAACACCAAGCACTCATTAACAAAACATTCTACCAAATTCAAACAGCTTGAGATTTATCCAAACTTAAGAAAACAAAGAAATCAATATAGAAACATCAATATGATCCAACATAAACAGTTACTACTGGACAAACATCAACATAAACTAAAACAATTCAGTAATGACAAAAGATTTCCAAGAATAACATATGCATATTCAATAACCATATCAACTCATAAAGAAAAATGAAGGGTACAAGAACATTAAGTAAAACTTTCAATTTAAGAGAATGAAGAAATCACAACATTAATAAACCCACATATTACATGGGCTAAATCCAAAGAGTAGCACTAAACAAAATAATCTAAGCCGTATTACTTTTTTTTTCTTCAGATCCAACAGCAGTACACAACAAGTGAATAACAGATTATTTTTTTTCGAAACAAAATCATAAAAATAAATTTAACAGTTTCAAATTAAACTTTCAAAACAAAAACAGTAGGAAACATTAGAATAAACCCAATAATATTTTCTTCGAATTAAAAGAAAGACAATAATTCAACTGAACATTTTTTCTTTCGATGACCATTAGTAACCAAAAAAGAAGCAGACATTTTTTTTCGAATAGTAATAACAGGAACAATAATCTTTCACAAAACAATTTTTGGATAGAAAAAAAAGAAACAGAATTTGAACAAACAATTTTAGAACTCGAATTTAAATTAAAAACATAAATTGAAATTACATTAAAAGAAAACTGAAATTAAACCTACACTAAGAAAATTAAAAGCCCGACTCGTCTTCTTGCTTGATCTTCTTTTTATAGATAAAAGCTCGAATCTTGGTCTCTTGATTTGTCTTCTTCCTTCACGTTGGTTTTTCAGAAACCCACATGGGTTTCTTTGTCTTCATCTTGAGTCGTGTAAACGAAATCAACATAAATCATCATCAATTCGTCACTTCTTGTCTTTATTCGTTTGAAATCATGTGGGGTAGATGTGATGTGTGATTTCTTGGCAGTTTGTGAGGATTGGAGGGAAAAATGAGATTGGGATTTAGGGTTTGGTGGCTATGTAAGTTGGAAGAAAGAAAATGGAGGCTAACTGTGATGAAACCCTATTTTTTGTTTTAAGGAGAGTCAAAAAGATGGGTAAGAGTTAACCAAACGGGCTGGTGGGATGGAATAGGGATTTTGGATCTGGCCCAAATGTGATGAGCTTTGTTTGTGTTATGGCCCATAATCCCTTAAGTAAAACACAAATATTAAACGGATGTGTTTAAGTTCGAATATCGGGCTTGGTTTCAAATATTAAACAGGTTGATCCGGCCCGTTAAAAGAGTGCGGGTTAGCCCGTAAAATAAAGTTTTGCTTTCCGGATCCCTTTTATGTCCTCGTTCCAATGTCGTATCTCAGGGTTGACTTTAACTTCGCCTTGAATTGATCAAATGCACAAACGTCGTCGAGTCGATCCGAAAAATGTCCGTCTTTGCTACATTTTCAATCCTTTTATACCTGAAACACATAAAACACAAAACAAACGTATTTGCAATATAATTAAGCCTATTTTAGTGTTTATGGCCATTTTTCCGTGTTTTATCGGGCTAAAATGATGAGTAAGTGGACACTCATCACTTGCTTCAAACCATAAATAGATCTTTGAAGTTTGCACACGCGCTTTGGATATTTAGGATCAACGTACCCTTCTGGTTGTTGCATATAGATTTCTTCATCTAAGCGGCCGTTCAAGAAGGCAGTTTTAACATCCATTTGCCATATCTCATAGCATAGTATGCTGCTATAGCTATGAGAATCCTAATAGCTCGTAAGTCTGCTACAGGAGAAAATGTCTCCTCGTAGTCTACGCCAAAAGTTTGAGTAAAACCTTTAGCTACTAAACGTGCTTTATAGGATTGTATTTCACCATCCATGTCGGTTTTCTTCTTGTAGATCCACCTATTTTTCACTACTTTAGCATTTTTAGGCGCATCCACAAGAATCCAAACATCGTTGATTTCCATGGATTTCATTTCCTCATTCATCGCAACTATCCATTTTGTTTTTTCTAGATCAGACATTGCGGATCGATAGTTAGCAGGTTCACCAAGATCCCCTACTTCCTCCTCATCATCCTCTATGTAAAGACATAGTTTGTCTGGCGCATGTATGGTTCTTTGAGACCTACGTGGAGGAATTAATTCTGGTGGAACTCCCAGACTTTCTGGTTCTACAGGAATTTCTTCGCTAGTATTTTCAGAAGGCAATGTATCTTCTTGAATTTCATCAAGATCATAATCTCTCCCACTGATTTCTTGATTTACAAGATCACTTTCAAGGAAGTCTCCATACCGAGCCACAACTATTTTGTTCTCAGCCGGATAATAAAAGTAGTAACCCATAGTTTCCTTAGGGTAACCTACAAAGATACATTTTACTGAGCGTTGTTGGAGTTTATCTCCAGAGTCACGTTTCACATACGCCTCACAACCCCAAATTTTTAAATAAGACAAATATGGCTTCTTGCCATACCATAGTTCATATGGTGTCTTATCAACCTTCTTTGTGGGAACCATATTCAGAATATGAACAGCAGATTCAAGAGCATAATCCCAAAAGGATAATGGTAAAGTTGTAAGATTAAACATAAATCGCACCATATCTAATAATGTACGATTTCTCCTTTCAGATACACCATTTTGTTGTGGAGTATATGGAGAAGTAAGTTTCTGAACAATTCCGTTCTCACTTAAATAATCTTTAAACTCTTGACTTATATATTCACCACCTCGATCAGAAAGAAGAGCTTTAATCTTCTTTCCTAGTTGTAACTCTACTTCTGCTCTAAACGTTTTGCATGTTTCAAACACCTCATGTTTATGCTTAAGTAAATAAACATAACCATAACGGCTATAATCATCCGTAAATGTTAAGAAGTAGCTAGCACCTTTCCTTGACACATGTCTAAGTGGTCCACACACATCAGTATGTATCAAACCAAGTAGTTCAGTAGCCCTTTCAATATTGCTATTAAAAGGTTTCTTGGTCATCTTTCCAAAGATACAAGACTCACATTTATCAAATGATTCATCATTGATATTTCCAAAAGACCATCACGTTGAAGCTTTTGAATGCGAGTCTTCCCAATATGGGCAAGTCTACAATGCCAAAGATAAGAAGAGTTCTTGTTTAACTTTCTCTTCTTATTCATGCTAAAAATAGAACTATTTTTCCTCTTGGAATTATTATCATGCATGTTAATTTCAAAAACACCATTCACAGAAATTGCATCAAAATAGAATAAACCATCTTTGAAAACAGAAATTCTATTATTATCAATCATGTGATTAAATCCAAGATCCAACATACAAGAAAAGGAAATGACACTCCTAACAATTGAAGGTGCATAATGACAATTATTTAAAAACAGTACTAAACCCGAAGGTAAAACTAGTTTAAATATTCCTATAGCTTCAACCGCTGCTTGTGCGCCATTGCCCACTTGCAGAAATTGTTCCCCATAGGTAAGCTTCCTCTTCAACTCAAATCCCTGCAGGGTATTACAAATGTTAATACCACATCCCGTATCATATACCCAGGAGTTTGATTTGTATGTAAGATTAAATAACTCTATCATAAATAAGTTACCTGCAGATGCTGCAGCAGCTAGCTCAGCCTTCTTCTTATGTTCTTGCAACTCATGGAGGTAGAGAGAGCAAGTCCTCTTCCAGTGTCCAGTTATTTTGCAGTGTTGACAAGTCTCATCTTTTTTAGATTGACTCTTCTTGACAAAGTTCTGCTGTGGTTTTGATGGAGTCGCAACTTGCTTGCTCTTATTAACCTTGCATTTGCCTTTCTGCTTCTTATTCACTTGCGGTTTTGGTTTAGTCACTCTACCCTTTTGCACATAAAGTACTTGAGGAGTAGCAGTGGATGCCTTATCTTTCAACCCCTTTTCAAAGTCAATGAGCATTGCATGCAGATCATTAACCGTCTTCCCCATGCAATGCATATTATAGTTACGAACGAAATCATTGAAGTCCTTATTGAGGGACCTATTGATCAAGTTGATATCCATATTATGATCATAGGGTTGTCCTAGTGTGATGAGTTGTTCCCTATAACCCCTCATTTCCATATAATGGGCACTTACGGACTTTCCAGGAGCTTGCTTGCAACTATGTAGAGCATCAACCAAATCATAGATCTCTACAGCTTGCGGCGTTTCACACACAGCCTTGAGTTCATCAAGCATTCGCTAAGGTGAAAATAGCTCATACTTCCTTTGAAGTGATGAAGCCATTCTCCCTAACATTACAGCAGCCACCTCATGGTGTTTCTTAACGTTAGCAGCGTGTTCAAGCCTTTCCGCATCAGATGCTCCTTCAGCAAGATCCTCCGGAAAAGGAGTAGTTTCAGCAAGATATCAATAGTACCGGCTGCTCTCAGAACAACTCTTAGTGAGCGACACCAGTCATTGAAATTAGGGCCAGTAAGTTCAGCCCGTTCAAAGAAAGCTTTGAACACCGAGCTTATTGTTAGATTGTTTTCGGGTTGAGCCATTTCTACAAAAATAAGTTCAAACATTAGTATTTTTGATAATACAATTCAAGAAAATAAAATTACCCCGGTAATAAAACCATAGTATTTTCCTTGAAAAACTAGAATCCATATTGACATAGATTCATCACATCAGTTGATCTGCTAGTGACAAATGTATTCAACACAGTAACTTGTCGAACAATAATTGACAAACAAATTTGCAATTTCTAGATATGTTAGGGATTTACATTGCCAAATCATTTGCATTGTAAATATGTTTCATCCCTACTTTACGCCTTAAGTTTCCAGTTCTTACTGAGTAACTTAATTAAGTCGACTAATCTAAAGAACGTAAAACCTTCATGTGCAATCTTATTCAGTCATGAGGTTTTCTCTCCATTACAACGTCGTCCAATATCTTATATGACGACAATCGTAACTTCAAGTGTTCGTCAATTAGATGGCATATGACTTAAATTTTAGGGTATAGATTTTTGTGTCAAAATCATGTATGGAGAAGCATGCATACATCTCCATAACATAAGTTTAATAAAAAACGTTTAGTAAACTTTTTGGTGAGACTAAAATTTCATTATATATTTGCAAGTTGAGGTATTGGTTAAACCAATTAAAGATTTTACACACAACTAAATTCACACCGTACTTTTTCTAGAACGAAGCTAAAGCACAAAGCAATAACCTTATTCATTGTGTTTCGGATGTGAATTAATGCAGTTAAATCAACCTTAAAGAATTAAACAAATAACAACCGTAGGTAATTCCAATTTTGACGCACATGCGAGCCGGGAATTTGGTCAGCGCTGAAGCATAACACCTCCTTCCTTAACCGGGTACATGAACAGTGGTGCGTTATACCCACTTTATAGTTTGCCAAAATTCAGTAGGCCGTTAAGTTGTTATTGCAATTCTAATCAACACAAATCATATGTAATTTAGATCTCAAAACAATTCATTAATTTTGATAAGATTTAGTCAATATTATTTTTCTTAAAAAAACTACCCTTGTTTACAACATACAATTAAAAACGCATGAAAACAAGTAGTACAAAAAAAACTAAATCAAATAGCCACATGCATAACAATTTATTCAAAGAACATCAAATCTAGGGTTTTTATAAACATAAAAAGTCTTCCCTAATTTTAAAACTTTTAATCAAATAAAGCAAATAGCATTCAAAAGTATATGATCCGTAAAAAAAACATGCACGTTCATTACGGATCTCCCACATTCTCTTAACAATTAAAAAAACTACGTATCGTAACCACACATGACATAACAATTAATTCATGCAAAACTTCTACAGTTAATTACCATGTAATTTTAGGTTTACAAAAAAAATTATAAAAAAATTCGGCAGATCCGATTTTTAAAAAGACAATAAAAACAAAAACCTTAATTTTTATAAAACCTAAAAAACAAAATGTAATTTTTAACACAAATCAATATTAGTTAAAAAAAACTTTAGATCTTGATAATTATAATCATGTTAAAACGGCTCTCGATGCCACTGTAGGTTTATATAGTTCATAACAATTATTAAAAACCCTAATATGGATCAAAGCACATACAACGGAAGCAAATTATACAAGATAATAATTTAACACAATTATAATTAATCAAGATTAGAGTTACATACCTTTATCCTAGCAAAATCTACAAGACAAAGGAACAGTCACCGGTAAAGATAGATCACGAACACCACCAGGAAATAGTCTAAAGCAAGACTATATCACGATCTTGTACACACGTAATACGGCGAGTTAATCGTGAGTCTAGCACGAACAAACCAAGCTTCTAAGCCTATGGAGGATCTACCCAACAATCCTAGAGAGGGGATAGGACTATATCTAATAAAATAGAAAATTGAAAACCAGGAACCCTAATTAAGGGGGTGTTTAGCCGGCGGTTTAAGAGCAAGAGAGAGGAGAGGAGTAAAAATTTATGACACCTTGGGTTTGTTTATATAGCCCTTGAAAAAACTTTTCCTCCAAGGTTAAACAAATTTAAGGTAACAAAATCTTTTCTCTTCTCTCCTTGTCTTTCTTGACCGGCGGTTTTCTAGCCCAAGAAGGGGCTTCCGGAACTTTTCTGACTCCTTCTTTTAGCTTCTATTTGATTTTTATAACGGTTGTTTAATATTTAACTTTTAATTATTAACGATCGTTAGTTTAAGCTTTGGTTTGATTTAATAAATATAATAAATATATTTAATAAATAAATTAACCCTTTACGTAATGTGTGCAATCCCGTGATCTCGAGTTTGATCCTATCACACGACTATCGATTTTAAGTCCATAAACTTTCAGGACCTATTTTTGGTGGTTTCATTTTCTTACTTTTTCATAAATTTATCACACATTGTTGGGTGTTAGTGTGTGTAAATGAAGAAAAGTGCAAAATAATCAGTAAATGAGCTTTAATGATAAATAAAGCAAGTAGATCTAATCTAATAGAAACAAATAATTCCAAACGGTTCAAATTACCAAACTTGTTATAAGAATTTGCTATTATTGAAGTAAATGCAACAATGTGAGTAATTGATATTTTTGGTGAATACTTCGGACGGTTATGGTAATAATGAATGAAGTAAATATCGGATAATCCTTTATATAATGTCTTACTTTGCACAACTGATAGTATACGTTAAGGCTTAATAAGATATAACTTGTTATGTTTCATTATATTAAAGAAGTTAAATACCTTATTTTCGGGCTAAAAGTTTGCTGTGTTAAATCTGTTGGATAAACAACCTTCTATTGCGACGTGTTCTAGATGTGATCGTGATTGTATAGTGATAATTTGAGATACGTTATAGGGTAAATTAGAAAATTACCTTTAGGAAAAAGTAATAGACTAATATTACCAATGACGAATTCAATTAAACACGTGAATGAACCAAGTTCGTTGTACACGAAGATCGAGTGAATTTGAGACGTTTTGCTTTGATTTGGACAATTGGTTTGAATTGGTTTTCGATTTTTAAACTAAAATTAAAATCTACCAAATTTAAACTATTAAATCTAATCCTAAAGTGCATGAATCGTTAACGCCGCTATTATTTAAATCTAGATCAATTAATTACTTAAAAATATAAAACTATTTAAAAATCAAACTAATTAAAAATCTATAAAGAAATAATTCTATTTAATAAAAATTACTTTTAAACTATTTTATGAAATCTATTTAACTTTTAAAACTAATTAACTTTATTTAAAAATTACTTAAAACAAATCTTATTTAAAAACTATTTTTATTTAAATCTAAATTTATAAAAATCTTATTAATTGAAAATTATTTAAACTTTTAAAATTAATAAAAACATTTCTATTTTATTTTATTATATATTGAAACTAGTTATTATTTTAAAAACAACTCAAATTTTACTTTAATAAGAATTTTAATAAAACTTAAATACTTAAAAAAACGTCAATCTATTTAAAAAGATTCAAAAGTCAAAATCTGCCAAATCTAAATCACTATATTAATTAACTAATGAGAGATATAATCAAAAAGCCATGTAGCACAGTTGGCTAACATGCTTGGTTGTGAACCTGTGGGTCTCGAGTTCAAGCCCCATTAGTGACATTTTTTGGATAATAATTCTTTTTGGACAGCTAAAATGTTAGAGGTCACAGGAGTTACTCTTAATACAGCTTATTTGAATTAAGCTGATAGGAATCAGACTTTTGAACTAATCAGATCAAATGGATCTGATAAGCTATATCTAGAACAATTATAAAGCAAAATAACTCAAAACATCTAAACATTTAAAATCACTTCCATCAAAAATCTCGCAATACATCATTCAATCAGATTACACAAACCGTAATACCCAAGAAGATCATTCAATCAGTAAGCAATAAATCGAGTAACTATGGTCCATAATTTTTAACTATCTGCTTATACATTTACAAACCCAAACTACATAACAGATCAAACATTCATTCTGTATTAAGCAGTTATGAAAATTAAGGATTATCACCAAATAAATCCTATACGCAGGTGCAAAGAATACCAAACAGCAGACTTTAAAAATTAACAGGTCTAAACCATTTCAGATAATATCAGCAATCATAAAATCATTTAAGTTCACTTATCAGTTAAAAAACAACTTGAAAAGAACTCATATATCAGATTCGGTACAGCTTAGACAGACAGATTAGAAGATTTAAACAAAAACTTATCAAGTTGAACTAAGCCTTCTAGATTCATTAAACATCAGCAAACGATTCAAATTTATCTTGTAGATACTAAAACGTAATAACCACTCAAGTAACTAAATCATATTATCATTTAAACAAAAACTAATCTATTTAACATGTAAACTAAAAAAGATGAGCACCTTTTTGAAGTATTCCTTTGAGACGAAGGAAAGCGCTGAGCTTCCTTATGATCCCGAAACTAAGTCACCAACATTCACCCTTCGTCCTTCGAACCACCATCATCATCAAATTTGAACCAGATTCGCATGGATCGAACTAACTACCTTTTTATTTACTTAAACAGTGGGTTTAAGTATATCTCCCAAATCTTTTCGCAAACATCACCATAAGTTATAGAGAAAACTTACGTAACATTTCTTAAAAGTTATAATAATAGATAAAGCATTAAAGGTAATTCTGAAATAAAAATAATAACATAACACCAACAATCTTTAAACTGAAATTAAATTTTATTAATTCCTTAAAATCAGTATAAACTTTATAAAAAGAAAATTAAAACTTCTAATCTAAATCTAGCATTATAACATTACAAAAAAAGAAAGGGATGAGATTACAAGTAAAATAGGGGGGGTTTTATAGCCATCCCAGGGCTGTTGAGGGGAAGAATATCCGTATATTCTTGAGCATATTCCTTCTTCTTTTCAGCCCTTGGATCTTCTTTATCTCTCCTATTTGTTGATCTGATGGTTGATAGGGCACAACTAGAACACGGATTGCCAACGTGGCATCCGTGTGTGCTAGTTGTGTTTCTTTGAAGCCTTTTGATTGGAGGATTTGGGAGGATGAGGTGTTTCCTCCACTAAGAGATTGCCACGTAGCCAAACCCTTCCATCCTTTCTCTTCCTTAAACCATGGGGGTTTTATTCCCACACACGTGAATTAACCGTGTGCCATAAAAGCCTTTTGTTAATTTAATGATTCGGGTAATTAGGGTTTTGACACAGTAACTTTGTTACTGGTTTATTTTTGGGAGATGGGGTGAAGAAGATACATAGAAAGTAACGATGGGCAATTTAATTGTGTGTGGGAATGAGTGGATGCGAATACTCGTTTAATATAAACGTGGCGATATAAAAGTGAGTGGGTGAGGCGTTTAATAACGTGTGAATGGTGAACATAAATACGTTTGAGAATAAACGAATAAATATTGTCTTCCAAAGTTACATAACCCTACTGGGCTTTAAAAACCCAAACATTCCATTTGTTTCTTAATTCATTTTGGGCTTGGGCCCTCATTGTTTTTCTTCCCATTCCGATACTTTATTTATAATTTGGGCCTGAATTTGGGCTTGAATTTGGCCAAGTTTCAAAAGTGTTACAATATTTATCCAATGTTGGGCTTTTCAGGCCCAATAAGTATTTGTGGGTCCCACTTGGCCCAATTAAGATTAAGTCCACTCAAGTCGAGCTCGATTTTGGCTTCTTCAATCTTTTTCTTCAAACTCGTGCCGGTTTTTGTCGGTTTTTGCCAATTTTTGCGAACTTGGTACCTACACACATCAAAACAACAAAACAACATATACAAGGCATTTTTGATACATTAGTTGCATATATTCATTGTTTTGTGATATAAATAATATGAGTAAAATAGCTCATATCAAACTCCCCTTTGCTAAGCAATTGCCGTGTCCTCACGCAATGATAGAATAAAACACTAGCTACACCATTATTCAACTTTTGACATTTTATTATGCAAAGACATAATGTATTGCTTTCATTATTGAAAAATAACTTTAAGGATCATAAACTCAAATAGATTTATCGTCCCCGACTTTTCACTTTTCCATGCCAAGTGCAAAAACAAGATCATTGCTATTATAAGTTAGCAAACTAACACGAACTCGTGTGGGCCAATTACTAACTTAGACTCCCTTATTCCTAGGTGTATCTCTTATATTTTATTGTTGTCTTGAATGATCACGAGGATGCATTGTTGACTTATTTCGATAATTTATTAGGCCGAAAATAAAGTGAACGATTTAATTAGTAGTTAGCTAAAGGACAAAATCTTTTAAAACTGCTTCTCGGGACCTCATAAAGTTCATATCTTCGCATAACTCGCTTCGCGATTTGAGACCTTTCTCGGACCGATATTTGGCAGCGACTTCATGCTTCAAACCTTGAGAGACGTTATGAAATAATGGCCTTCTCTTCATAATAGGAATTTCTTCACTTTGAAATTTTGAGAGATTCATACTTGGACCACGACTTCTTCATTTTTCTCCAATCTTTATTTGGGATTTTGATATACAACGATCCGCCTTCTTTTTGGACTTGGCTTTATTTATCCTCATACCTTGTTAGGGCCTTTTTGGATAGACTTCTCCATGACTTTTGGGGAGTATTTGCTTTTCGTCGTGTGTCTCGATCCTTCATATTGAATTTCGATAAATGATTCTTCACATCACTTTGGATCTTTAGCAACAAAATATAGCCCTCATGCCTTGTTAGGGCCTTTTTGGACTCGCCAATCTTCGCATCCCGCTTCAATAAGTTATGCCTTGGCTATGAACTCTAATCCATACCGAGCAACTTTTAAACGATCTTGGGCTAGAAGCTAAGTAACTTTTCAAATCGTACAACCTTATTTATTGCAGATAAATTTATTAGCAAGCAATGGGAGAAAAGGCTTATAATTAACTCACATAAATTCCCGAAAGAATACCAAACTTATAATTGACTCTATCATCTCTTGTTATCCATATTGTAAAATTTCAAAAATGTGAAATCAATGGATACTTAGCCTATTAAATCAAAGTTTTGGGTTTTCAAGTCATCTATAGGATCTTTCATCTTCTTATACTCTTTCAAGTTTTAGAATTTGCGTTTTAAAGTTCCCTTAATAAACGACTTTCTAGGATCAATTATAGGAGCTTGCGAAAAGTTCTTGTTCTTAACTCGTATGAATTAAGACTTTCGCGTTTTAAAGCTCCCTATATAAAAGCCTAGCAAAACTTAATTCAAATACGTTAAGGAAAAGCTAAGGTTAAAAACTGAGTCGAGTCAAAAACTATTTTTATTTTCTCCAACGGAAAACCTACATTCGTGTCAAAAACACTTATTTTATTTATTAAAGCTTAAAAACAACACTAAAAATTTAAAATTTTATTAAAAAATAAGAAAAACAATACGTTTGGACACGACAAAAGCAATTGCAAGCGATTATATCGATTGACTCCCCCATGCTAAAACCAAACATTGTCCTCAATGTTTCTTAGCTCAAGAGTAACACCCCCTTGCTAAAACACGAAGAGTCTAATGCAAAATCCTAGCATGAAAAGAGTACGCAAATCTATAAGCCTTTTATTAATTATGCCTCAAGATAAAACGTTAGTCGATAAAAATCAAGGGATAGAGAGTGTGCCCCTTTTTGGCATTCAAAGAATGGAAGATCAAGTGGACCGGCAAAAACCGAACACGAGAGTCTTCAAATATTAGGGTCATACCTAAGATTCACAACAACACAACAAAACACGAGCACGAGCTTGAAAGATCAAGCCTTATTAGTTGTTAGAAAATAGAAAGAAGATAGAATGTATGGGACTCCCCCACAAGGCACCTCGTTTTTGTTCACCGAGTCATGAGCTCGACTCGATCCCCGCATTCATTGGTCCTTAGGGAAAAAGGTGAAAACCGGCATAATGGAATAGAATCCAACATAAAGCACGATGCCGGGGTCAAAGATTACATCCTCGTTGTTGGATGACAAACGAAAGGATAAAACTCTAACACAAATCTCTAAAAAGAGATGGTAGTCACAAATCACTAAATGGATGTAGCATGCTCCCCGAGATAAACTCGCACCAAGATGATTAAAAAGTCTTTCAATTATTGCATCGGTGAAAGGCCGAGATTTCCTGTGACAACCCTAGATTTTGGATTTGTCACTTTTGACTGTTTGACTTTGATTATGTGCTTAGTGTGCGTTTACGTGCATTCTGTTTATATTTGAGCCTTGGATTGGATGTTAGTCATCGTTCGTGTATTGCGTGGTGCATTATATTCCGCCATGGTGGGGTGTGACAGAATGGTATCAGAGACAATGGTTATAGAGAATTAGGTTGCCTAGTCGCGTAGCCTAATCTATAGCTTAAGGGTCCCTGCATATAGGCGCCATAGGGGTATGTGTGCATTTTATAAATGTTGATGTTTTTTGATGTTATTTTTGCGATATTTGTTAAGTTATGAATTAGTATTGTTCATACTTAACTACATGTTATTTTCTTTACGAGTTTTGACTAGTGCGGGTTGAACCATGGTCGTATAGTTAGTCATTGTTTTATTTCGCTTAATTATGTTTTCATGTTCTTTATACATTTTGAATTTTGTCTACGCTAGTTCAGCTGGAATACGAGTTTATTTGTTTCATGCATTGGCTACGTTATTTTAATACATGGATTTTGGATCTTATTTTATATTGTGGTTATGTGCTTATATGAGTTGTAGGATCTATGCGCTTATTTGAGTTGGTAGACTGATGTGTTATGAGTAGTATTAATTCTTATAAGTGCCATCATAGGAGGGAGTGCATTAGTGAAAGAGGACTGGTATAAGTATGGTGGCCAACATAGTTATACAAGTACCACGACATCAATGGATTCCTAAGTATGGTTGCATGAAAGAGGTTAATACATGCTTGTATTGTATATGTTGTATGGATTTGAGTGTATGTACGCCTATGCCTATATATGTATATATCCCTTCTACTTATCGATTGTATTCTTAGGATGGTTTGCTAGCTCGTTTCTCTTTGAGATGTTCAACTTCTGTAGTAGCTCATTTATCGAGTCCTCATTTCACGTATTTGTTTGTACGGTACTTTTGGTGTAGAGGATATTGAGAGGGTGGAGAATTCTTTTTGGGATCACGATATCTTTTAGTTTGAATTTTACGTGGTAAAAGAAATGAAATTTGTAAATAGTTAAAATAGTTGTTTGTAGTCGGTGAAATAAGGGTTAAGTGTCGTAAGCGTGTTTAAAATAAGATGGGATACATATATTTTTTAACATATAAGTATGGCTTGTTTATTTTAAAAAAAATTGGTTTTGATCACCTAAAGCTAATGATCTTTAGTTAAATTCTTGTTCTTATTTAATTAAATATGTTAAAATCATGTAATTACTCATATGATGAATAAGGGTTTCTAATTTTCTGGAATTAAAATAAATTAGGTCTTGAATTTGGTAATTAATGAGGGGTTTTAGGGTTTCAAATCGTTTTTTTTTGTTATAAATCGGGGTAGGCAGAAACTGTCGCTAAAATGTCAAAATTCGTCGCTAAACTGTCAGAAACTGTCGCTAATGTCTGGGCAGATTTTAGGTAAAATCGTTTTGGTCATAACTTATTCGTTTTTAAAGCTTTTTGGGACATTCAAAAGCCTAAAATTATGTACTCGGAACGTACTTTTCAAATATTCTGAAATTTTGGTAAATAGTAGCTTGGTCGAATTAATTGTACAAGTGTCAAGTTCAAGATTAATTTTCAAACGATATGGTTTAAACTTGTGTTTTGGATATTTTGGGATAGTGAACACTTAGAGGGCTAACATAGGGCTTATTTGGGATAGGATTTGAGATGTATCCACCATAAGGATTGTACATTGATGAAGGATGTGGGTTCCGGAGTCAATGTTGACGTGTGATATTGTGTTGTGTGCTTTAGACAATTGATCGTTCGTGAAGAGACATTAGATTGATTTTCGTTAGATGATTACATAAATTACTAATGTGATACCATGGTTTTAGAAAAACTAATATACAATTACAGTACAAAATCCATTTTGGGGTAAAATTTGGTTTTCCACAAGGTTTTAATAGTATGTTGCCGGTCGTAACACATTTCAGTTGTCGTTGGGTGCTTGTTGTCATTGGTCCGTTTCCATGGTTCGTTGGGAGTCGATACATGTTTTATGTTGATTATCTTTTGGAGTCTCATTTTGGTTCATTCTTTTAAATTCGTTCACGTAAACGTCCGTCAGTTGTCCATGGGTTTGATCCGTTATCCGAAGTTGGGGGTCCTAAAATTTTTCGTGAGCTTATATTCATTGAGAGCGTTGTTGTAGTCATGATCCGGTTACGTTCTTATGAGAGAGATAGTGTGTTGGCTGTGAAATGAATTTATTGAGCTTATGGAGTAAATCTCGGGACGAGATTTCTATTAGGAGGGAGTGATGTGACAACCCTAGATTTTGGATTTGTCACTTTTGACTTTTTGACTTTGATTATGTGCTTAGTGTGCGTTTACGTGCATTTTGTTTATATTTGAGCCTTGGATTGGATGTTAGTCATCGTTCGTGTATTGCGTGGTGCATTATATTCCGCCATGGTGGGGTGTGACATTTCCCTAAATCAACGATTCCGGGGTCGAATACCTCGTCCTCGGTGGAGAAAGGAATAGACAACACGGTGTCGTCCCCCCATGCTAATCCTAAATCATATAAAGCACAAGGTAATGGTGGGATAAAAGTCTCAACCATAGTGGTTTCAACTTGCATGACTTTGTTGACCTTATCACTCTTAGGAATGTGAACAAAGGGGTCATGGTACTCAAAACGAGTCGCGTGAAAAACCCGCACATTAAGATCAAAGCGAGTGGGAAGGATAATTGGAGCAAAAGTAATTTCTCCCTCCGGGTCAACATTATCATCATCATAAATCGGGTGATCAAACCAAGAGTCTTCATCACCGTCATTAGACTCTTCGTCAAATTCTGAAGGAATGTCTATATAAAGAAACTCATCAACCTCCTTCATGAGAAGATCATCATCACAAAAGTTGTGAGATGTAGGAGGAATGATGTTCTCAAAATCCTCTTGAAACAATGGATTATTGTTCAATGAAGCTTCAAAGAGAGGATTAGAGTAGGTCACAAAAGTATCGTCATCCTTGTCATCACAAGAAATATCCGACAAAGTATCAAGTGTATCACATTCGGATACAAGATCATCATTCTCATTAGAAGGCAATTCATCAGTGAATTCCTCGAGAATGGTAGGTACAACACGAGAATCACGTTCGATCTCGAGATCGATAACGTCTTCACTTCCCGTGGAAGTGGATCAATGATAGCAAAAAGTTCATCGATGAACTTATCACATGAATAGTCACTAACCTCACTCGGTGTGAAGTTAGGAATCAAAGGCTCTTCAATTGAAGATTGTGCCTTAGGAACATCAATTTGATCCTTAGAAGAGAGTGAAAATGAGTCCATTTTCAAAGATTGTTCAATTAAAGCAATATCACTCTCGGGATCAAAATTCTTACTATCAAACTCACTAGCATCAAATGGCTCTCTTAAGTAATCATCAATTTGTTTTTCAATCTTAGAACTTTCATCCTCGTGTGGAGTGAGTGGAGATGAGGTAACATTACAACATGATTCAACAAAGATGGGTTTTTCAACACTCTCTAATTTCTTAGGAACCAATCTTGGAATTTTTTCCGGCTTGAAAATCATATGTTTATTACCATGAAACAATTTAAGCTTCCCTTCTTTCATATCAACTAAAACATTGGCCGTACATAAAAATGGTCGTCCTAAAATTATAGGCGCACGAGGATTTGGCTCATAATCAATAATAGCAAAATCGGCTAGGTAAACGAACTCCCCCACTTTAACAATGACATTTTCCGCTATACCAACCGGTCGAGTGATGGTTCCATTAACAAGCTCAATGATCATTCGAGTGGGCATAAGTCGCAAATAGTCAAGAGTTTTCCAAATGGCTAGGGGCATAACGTTAATACTAGCTCCTAGATCGGCTAGAGCTTTGTATTCCCCAAGCTCATCGAAAACACAAGGTATCAAGAATTGACCCGGATCATTATATTTCTTAGGAAATAAATCAAGAAAATACGAGGTACTAATCACATTTAAAGTAGCCTTAGTGACATTCCAAAAGGTTTCTTTAGGTGGCACATAAAGCTCAAGCTTTCTTTCTAAATTATCATAAGCGGTGATAGCCTTAAGCTCTCCCTTCGGGTTTGGAATGGTGTTACTAGGTAAGCAACCCGAAGAAGTAGATGGTTTAGAAATAAATCCCTCAAACATCGAAAGCAATTTATTTTGACTTTGTTCCAAATTTTGTTGCATACGATTTTGACTTTGCTCGAACATTTGCTCAAATCTTTGTTCCATTCTTTGTTGATTAAGCTCAATCTTGTTATTTTGCCCCTTTAGCGTATTTTGAAACTCATTTTTCAAAGGTTGCCATTTGCCCTTGAAGATTATTTTGAAAATCCTTTAAATTTGCCTCATTTGATTTAATGTAGCTTGACAAATCATATTGGTTATTGTTTTGAAAACCTTGATTGTTTTGATTAGCATTAAACCCATTTCCTTGATTATAATTCCCTTGGTTACCACGGTTAAAATTATTCCCATTGTTCCCATTGTTGTACCTATTTTGAACCGATGGAAAACCCGGTGGAGTAACATGATTTTGACGAGGAACTTGACCGTTGGAGCCATAAGTTCCCGTCGCGGAAAAAGCACTAGCTTGATCAAACCCCGTGGTTAAACAAGCATAATTAGGATGTGCTCCACCACATGATACACAAAAAATCTCAACCATATTAATGGATCCATGAGGATTCTTCCTAATCTCACTCAACAAAGTCACAAATCCACTATCAATCTTAGAGTCCAATCTAGCAATCTCGGGATTCACATTGGAAACAACCGGTGTGTTGCGTGAATATTGTGCTCTAGACTTATCCTCAATTATTCTCCACGCGTCTCTCGGAGTTTTTCTTAAAAGATTACCACCCGCGGCGGCATTTAAAGAATCTTGTTCAATCATATTAAGCCCATTATAAAAAGTATTTATTTGATGCAATTCTGAGAAACCATGGTGTGGACATTGTCTCAACAAATCTTTAAATCTTTCCCATGCAACCCCAAACGATTCATGCACTTTTTTTTCAAATCTAGTGATCTCATTCTTAAAGTGTGTTGTCTTAGAAGGTGGAAAGAAATAATTCATGAACTTAGACACTAAATCATCCCATGTTAAGATCGAACCCGGTGGTTCTTTCTCATACCAAATCTTAGCATTACCCTCGAGCGAGTACGGAAAAAGCATGAGCTTAATCACGTCATTCGGCACATCTCTAAACTTGAGAGTTGAGGTAATTCGATGAAAATTCTGAATGTGAAAATGCGGGCTATCGGTCTCATTGCCACGAAATTGGTCGGCACGAATGAGCGATAAAAGACCCGTCTTAATCTCAAAATGATCCGCCAAAATAGCCGGCACAACGATTGCTTCCCCATACCCTTCGGTGGGTGCACGGAGCAATTCCTCCATTGTTCGGTTATCGGCCATTCTCTACAACAATAGGTGGAAGCTCGGGTTCCACTATTCGTTGTTGACGATTTCTATTTCTACGAGGAATATTTTCAAGCCTATTAAAATCAATCACAAGACGAGAAGAACGTAATTGCATACACTACAAAGACGAGAATTTAGAGGATTGAAGAAAAGAAATTAGACAAGAAGAAGATTATTTTTGGTATTTTATTTGGTATTGCTCAATCAATAATGATCGATAAAAAACAAGGAATAAGGATAACTACTATGGAAGTAAATAACCCTCGGTCGACTTTGAAACGATAGGTGAAAACCTAAACGTCTCGAGGTTCAATAAATAAACTACAAAAATAAGATTTAATACTACTTGAGTCGGCAAACCAATAATAGGTTCTCCCTCTCAATATACGCACAAGCAAGCGGGGAAACGAGGTGGCGCAAAGCACTTAAAAACCTTTTTCCTTAGACGGCCTTTTATAGCACGTCGCCTTATACCCACCTTATAGTTTGTATAAATCGAGTTCAAACTTGTTATTAGTATTTATCTATTTTGCCTTTTATTTTTGTTTTGGATTCGACTACAATAGCTAGGTGATGAAATCCCAACTAAGGCCTTATTTGATAAGTATGTAAAATTTATTGTGCTACGTAATACAATATATTATTCACAAAAAACGAGAAAAACGATACATACTATATAATAGAAAAATAACAAAACTTTCCGAGGACGGAAAGGGTCTTCAAATCAACGATCAACAAATCTCCACAAAAGCGAATCGTACACAAGATCACCGGCAGCGGCGCCAAAATTTTTGATGTGATCGTGATTGTATAGTGATAATTTGAGATACGTTATAGGGTAAATTATAAAATTACCTTTAGGAAAAAGTAATAGACTAATATTACCAATGACGAATGTTAGCCCTATATTTATATAGTCGAACAAGAATGTAATAGGTCATCTTAGTCGTTAAAAGGTCTTGTATTGTAATAGGTTAGTCGGGAAAACCGGGCTTGGACTTTAAGCTAATATTGTATAAGTTAGGGGCGTAAGCCCAAAAGAAAGCCAAGCCCGGCCCAAGATGAAGCCCACAAAGGCCTTAGAGCCGTGGGGTATATAACCCTCTTTCACATGTGAAAGAGGGTGTTGGTTCATTTCATTAAACACATAGTTTTAGTGTAAACCTTCCACTTCTCTCTCTACTCTCTCTCTCTACTTTTCTCCTCTTTCTCTCTCTAAGAATCTTGTGTTATGGATTAAATGGGAACAACATTTGGTATCAGAGCCTATAGTGGATAGGTGATTGAAGATTCGTGTGTGGTGTTCTTGAATTTTCGTGGCCTTTTGATCTACATCTCACGTCCAAAACTTTTTTTTTGTGTTTTTTATAATCTTTTCTTGATACAAATCATCTACATACTAGTATTAGTGATTTGGGCATCTTGGTTTTGGCTAAAACACAAATCTTTTGGATCAAAAGTTGCGAAATTTCTTCTTGTTCTTCATTCCGAAATTCTAGCAGAAACTTCCATCGGAAAGTACAAATTGTACTTGGGCTTCCATCGCAATAACCTTACCATCGGAAAGGGTTTGGTTCTACATTACGATCGTTGGTTTTTATTACTTATTCCGATCTGGACATTCCGATCGTACTTTGCGATCTGGGATTCCGACGGGTTTAAGGGTTTTGTTAAGTCGTTACTCTGTCCAAATTGTCTCAGCCACATTCCGATCTAACATTGCGACAGCATATTGCGATCTGAACATTCCGACAGCCACATTCCGACAGAACATTCCGATCTGGGCATTGCGATCTGAACATTCCGATGGACATTCCGATGGATATTTTGTTTGAGTAATTTTTAGACTTAGCCACTATCTAGACTAGTTACGGAACATAGCCACTATCTAGACTAATTTTTAGACTTGGCGGGAAAACTCAAGAAAAATTTACTTTTTCCTAGACCATTTTTAGGCCATTTAAGCTTCAATTTCAAATTTTGGCGAAGCGAAAAATTTTTCGACCAAAAATTCGAATTTTCGGACCAAAATTCAAATTTTTAGGCCAATTTTAGGTTTTATTTTTGTCAAAATTTTCACTTTTCAAATTTTTTTCCCTACTAGTTTTTGGCTATTTCTAACCCGATTTCAAAATTTAGTGATTCAAAATTTTTTCGGCTTACCGTTTTGTCGGACTGAGGAATTTATCGTCGGACTGAAAATTTTTGGAATTTTCGTAATTTCAACCACAATCTAATCACAACACATCCACTAAGATCCGTAATCCATACACATCATATCCTCTTCGAGACATCCGTTCAATGGACATCTTCGTGGATTCAACACCAACAACGTCCATGACTGAGATGAATAAAGAGAAGATGCAGAATCCAAAGGTTCAGACAAACATTGAGACTCCAATCAGTAAACCTACTAACAAGGATTCTACAACCAAAACCGTTCATTCAATCAAATACAAGATGTCGAAAGCAAAAGAAAGATGCATGGAACACATAAAGTTGCTTCAGTCACACCTTCAGGTTCTTTCAAGAGAAGACCTAAAAGGCACTCGTATTGAAATTGGATTCAAACGGGTATTCGTTCTACTATTTGGTCAAGATGTTGAGACATTCATCAAAACGATGCTATTTAATATGGACCATCTTCAACTTGAACTTAACGAAGATGATCTTCGCGAGACTCTATCAATGGACATCCTTTTATCTCTCAACATTCAGTTCCAGCAATTCATTGACTCAAGTGGCTTATCCAACAACGATCGAGAGTTCACAAATACATACTTTACCAAATATACTCTCGTAGATCCTCAAACGTTTAAAGAGACACTTCGTCAACATTTGAGTACTCTAAAGAAGTCAATTGCTGATAGAATACGCCATCAAAGGAAATTTGAACGAAGGGTGAATCAAAGACTGACAGACAGCAACGTCGATAAAGATCAAGCATTGGATGCTTCATCGGTTGATACAGAGAGCAGCGCGACAGAATCAGAAACGCAGCATACTAGTACCAGCTCAGGAAATGATCAAACAACCAATGATGCGAATATCAGACCCATTTATGATGATCAGCCAATGGCTATGGTACATTTAAATGCTGAATACGATGTTCCTCAACATACTGAGCAATCTGAACCCATTCTTGACACGTATCTAGTGGAAACGGTTGATAGCAATACCACACCTGATTCATCAGATACGAGTACTAATGGAGGAGAGACTTCTCAGGATGTTGATTCTAAGATTCACGAGCTTGAAATTCTGTTAGCTCAGAAGACTAAAGATTTTGAGGATGCCAAACTCGATTTTTCAAAGAAAAATAACAAATTTGAAGCTTACTTTGAAAAACTTGAAAAAGCAAATGCTATTCTTGAACAAAAATTGGATCGTAAGATTCAAGATTTTAACGTGGAAAAAGAACATTTTGTGAAACAAATAAATTTGTTAGAATCAAAGTTGGCTTCTCAAAATGCAAGTCCTTCGCCTGCTTCATTAACTGAATTATCTGTGCAACCTATCGACATTGTAGATAGTAATGATGCGAATGCGGATAACGCCATATTTGATAATATGAACATTAAGTTAGAACAACGTGTCGCTCAATTACTTCTACAAAATGAGCATTTAAAGGCTCAGATTCAGGAAAAGGTTTTTGCATTGACAGCGGTGAAAAATGAATTAAGGAAACTAAAAGGAAATAGTGTGGATACTAAGTTAGCAAAACAGTCAGTCTTGGGAAAACCTCCTTCTCAACCAGTCAGAAATCGCTCAGTTGCTAGACAACCGAATGCGTTTAAATCTGAACGACTCAAAACGTCGAATCTGAGGTTTGCATCCCAAGTTGACGTGCGAAGCAATTTTCCTAAACAAGTCACTCCACAATCTAGACCCTCCTTCAGAAAATCCGCTTCTGCAAAGCCCGATCACATGAATGCTTCAACCAACTCTAGAAATAGCTCCAAGAACATGCCTAGGCGTAGTTCAAATGACGCGGGTCACAAAAACTATCTAGAGGATGCTAAAAACAAGACACAAGCAAGAGATAGGACCAAACCACAACCTAGGAGCGTTGTTCACACATCTAGGAATTCTAGACCCTTCTATGATGTGCACAATTCTGCCAACCCTAGGAACTCTAGAGCCTTCTCAGATGCTAAGCACTTTGTTTGCACGAAATGTAATAAATGTGTGTTTAATGCCATTCATGATGATTGTATCACTAAAGTCCTGAACAAGGTGAACCAAAAAGCTAGAGCACCTCAAAGACGGAACCCTAAAGGAAATAGGTTTTCTCCAACTAAGTCTTCCGCTGTGTATGAGAAAACTATGTCTCCTCGACCTTGTCTTGGGTGGATACCAACGGGTAGAACCTTCAAAACAATAGGTCTTAGGTGGGTTCCTACAGGAAAGATATTTCCCTCTAGCACAAAAAAGGTTCAAGGTGAACCCCAACACGGTTCTCACAAAGATATCACTAACCCACAAGCAAGCATACAAACTACTGATAAAAGTGTAGGTATTAAAATAAAGGTTCAACAAGAACACAAAGGTTTTCCATATTCATACCGTTCAACAAAAGACACTCTCAGAATTTGGTTGCTGAAGAAGCAGATATCAGAGAAATACGTGTCTCAAGGGTTTCACAAGTAAGATTCAAGATGACTTACAGTCACATTTCAGGCTGTAACTCGAACGTCAAAGAATGGGAACTTTATCTCTTCAACGATAAGTTACCCTCAAAACGAGAAATTCATATTTCTCGGTCACGAGTTTCTATTAAAACTATTCAAAAGTTTTATGCTCGTGTACATGGCTTATAGTCATATTACAGACTATAACCCGGGCTCACAAGACAGGAAAGTTCATCCCGAGTATGACTTATCCTCAAAACGAGAAATTCGATTTTTCTCGGGCACGAGCTTACATTAAAACTATTCGAAAGTTTTAAGCTCGTGTAAATGACTTCTAGGCGCATCGCAGCTTAGAACTCGGACCTCAACTAAGGAAAGTTTATCTCGGACGATAACTTATCCTTCTCAACGAGAAATTCATATTTCTCGGTCATGAGCTTCTCATAAAAACATTCAAAGTTTTTAAGTTCATGAAAACGATTTCTAAGTAAATATCAGCTTAGAACTCGAACTTCAACTTAAGGAAAGTTTATCACGGATGATAACTTATCCTTCACAACGGGAAATTTATTTTTCTCGGTCATGAGCTAGTCACAAAACAATCAAAGTTTTGAGCCCATGAAAAACGGACCCGAAAGGGGAGTGTACGTTTCAGTGCGCTTTCCCTAATCAATAGAAGAGAAGTCTTCTATCCTGATTATTTTAAAACTGTTGAACACAATTTTTCAAGAATTTCTCAAAAGGTTTTTCTAAATCTTTCAAAATTGTGTGTTCAACACTCCCTTCCTCATAAGTGGTTTTTATATCTCAAAATTGTCATATGTTATTTTGATTAATTTTTGAGGGGGAGCGTTTTAAAATCAAGCCTTTTAATGTTGTTGGGTACATCTCTAAAATTGTCATATTTTATGTATCCAACACATTCTGAAAATGATATGAAATTGTCAAATGTAATATATTATATCGGAAAAGGCATCTCAACTCCGTACCTCAACATATTTTGTGGTGTCGTTTTTCTAAAATTTTGTCAAATTTTGTCTCAAGACACACATATATTGTTGAGGGGGAGCGTCCCGACTAAAAATGTTCCATGATTCATTCGTGCACACATGTTTCTCTCCCGTCGGTTTTTAGAAATTGTCATATTTTAATCAATTGGTATCTCTAATATTATATTTTTATATTAGAGATAGGGGGAGAAAATGTGATTAAAATGTAATATATCGCAACATGTGATCTTAAAGACTCAAGTGCAACTCTTTCCTTCACATGCCAAACTATTTCGTATATCGATGCATGTGTGTAGGGGGAGCTTTTCGGAAATGTAAAACTTTCAAGTGTTAAAAGTTTTGATTTTTATCAAACACTTTGAATGGTTTTCAATGGTTTAATGGTTACGATCTATACCCAAAACAACCTACTATCCACGACGGAACGATGGAGTCAAAAGGTGGTTTAGGATAGGAAACTAAGTCCTATGATCCAACCAGAACCGGAGGGATCTACCCAAGGACATTCCATAGCTAGAAATAGTTGTCCTTAGGAAAGATGGAGTGGAATGAAGCTGAATGCGGACCAATTACTTAAGTTAGCACTAGAACAATCACAACAAGGTACTAATGATGACGTATTGGTAAGCATTGAAGGAGTTGAATATTCTACGCAACTTAGGTAGAAACCGGGTTAACACATCTTTTGAAGACAAGTGTCATGGACCCAGTGATGCGATGCACAACCCTTCCCCAGCCATTCGAGTTTCTCTCAAAAGAAACTTGTCTCATTGTCACGGAGATCAACACGTATCTATTGACTTTCTCACTCCGAGTCAGTTAATATTGAAAAGGTGGCAGTCTGCTCCAGCCTCCGATTAGCAAAATGCACTTATTGAGTCTAGAGCCAATCGAGATCTATCTATCATCTCATTAGGACACAATCGAGTCCTATGCATTATCCTTGTGATATTGCCAGAACATCTGAGTGATACGATTCACAATGAAGATGGAAATCCTGCTTGAGCCAGCATCAAACAAGCTCATGATAGGTAACTTGTGCGATTCTACACGAATCAAACTTGTGAGAACTGGAAAGCAACTAAGTTTGGATTCTTAATTGATTCAAACTTGATTCCAGGTTTATTCGCAAAATCCATGTGATCTTGCCAGAACATTCAGAGTGACACTCATTAGTGTTCACAGTGACGAATGGAAATCCTTCCAGTGTCAATATCAAACAGCACTGCGGTAGGTAACTCGCAAGATTCTCTATGAATCAAGCTTGTGACAAACTGGAAAGCAACAATGGTGCGATTCTTTTAGAATCAAACTTGTTCCAGGAAATCTGAATTGACGACTCTAATCAGACGGATAATTTATCCTTATGATTCACTCTTTACGTTCGCAGTCTGCTTTGAGACGGTCGAGTAAAGAGAACTGGCTACTACCGCCGGGAAACCCTGTCAAGGAGGTTCTTAATCGAATCTACCTGATCACAGGTACGGTAATTTAATACCGTTTAACGGTCTTCACCGACCGGAGGTAAAACGCTACCGAGTTAGGATGAAATGTTCAAAGCCATTTTATCCGTGTCTATATGTGTTGCTGCATATCAAGAAGGTGGCGTAGCTGTGTAACCGATGTCGATTCAGAAGTCACAAGAGCACAAGATGGCGATAATCAAGATACCTAAGAATGTAAGAATGTAATAGGTCATCTTAGTCACAAGGAGTACAGATGAAGATCTCAAGCACTCAAAGTCAAATGACAAAGGCTCAAGATAAAGATCACGAAAGCATGAAGGAACAAAGTTGTTACAAACAAGATCAAGACCAAGATACAAGACCAAAGCAGGAAGATCTCCTCTACAAGAATGTATTCACTCAATCATCTTATGCTTTTTAAGCTTTTTAAGATGACCGATACATTGGGGGAGATTGTTAGCCCTATATTTATATAGTCGAACAAGAATGTAATAGGTCATCTTAGTCGTTAAAAGGTCTTGTATTGTAATAGGTTAGTCGGGAAAACCGGGCTTGGACTTTAAGCTAATATTGTATAAGTTAGGGGCGTAAGCCCAAAAGAAAGCCAAGCCCGGCCCAAGATGAAGCCCACAAAGGCCTTAGAGCCGTGGGGTATATAACCCTCTTTCACATGTGAAAGAGGGTGTTGGTTCATTTCATTAAACACATAGTTTTAGTGTAAACCTTCCACTTCTCTCTCTACTCTCTCTCTCTACTTTTCTCCTCTTTCTCTCTCTAAGAATCTTGTGTTATGGATTAAATGGGAACAACAACGAATTCAATTAAACACGTGAATGAACCAAGTTCGTTGTACATGAAGATCGAGTGAATTTGAGAGTTTTGCTTTGATTTGGACAATTAGTTTGAATTGGTTTTCGGTTTTTAAACTCAAATTAAAATCTACCAAATTTAAACTATTAAATCTAGTCCTAAAGTGCATGAATCGTTAACCCCGCTATTATTTAAATCTAGATCAATTAATTACTTAAAAATATAAAACTATTTAAAAATCAAACTAATTAAAAATCTATAAAGAAATAATTCTATTTAATAAAAATTACTTTTAAACTATTTTATGAAATCTATTTAACTTTTAAAACTAATTAACTTTATTTAAAAATTACTTAAAACAAATCTTATTTAAAAACTATTTTTATTTAAATCTAAATTTATAAAAATCTAATTAATTGAAAATTATTAAAACTTTTAAAATTAATAAAAACATTTCTATTTTATTTTATTATATATTGAAACTAGTTATTATTTTAAAAACAACTCAAATTTTACTTTAATAAGAATTTTAATAAAACTTAAATACTTAAAAAAAACGTCAATCTATTTAAAACGATTCAAAAGTCAAAATCTGCCAAATCTAAATCACTATATTAATTAACTAATGAGAGATAAAATCAAAAAGCCATGTAGCACAGTTGGCTAACATGCTTGGTTGTGAACCTGGGGGTCTCGAGTTCGAGCCCCATTAGTGACATTTTTTGGATAATAATTCTTTTTGGACAGCTAAAATGTTAGAGGTCACATGAGTGACTCTTAATACAGCTTATTTGAATTAAGCTGATAGGAATCAGACTTTTGAACTAATCAAATCAAATGGATCTGATAAGCTATATCTAGAACAATTATAAAGAAAAATAACTCAAAACATCTAAACATTTAAAATCAGTTCCATCAAAAATCTCGCAATACATCATTCAATCAGATTACACAAACCGTAATACCCAAGAACATCATTCAATCAGTAAGCAATAAATTGAGTAACTATGGTCCATAATTTTTAACTATCTGCTTATACATTTACAAACCCAAACTACATAACAGATCAAACATTCATTCTGTATTAAGCAGTTATGAAAATTAAGGATTATCACCAAATAAATCCTATACGCAGGTGCAAAGAATACTAAACAGCAGACTTTAAAAATCAACAGGTCTAAACCATTTCAGAAAATATCAGCAATCATAAACTCATTTAAGTTCACTTATCAGTTAAAAAACAACTTGAAAAGAACTCATATATCAGATTCGGTATAGCTTAGACAGACAGATTAGAAGATTTAAACAAAAACTTATCAGGTTGAACTAAACCTTCTAGATTCATTAAACATCAGCAAACGATTCAAATTTATCTTGCAGATACTAAAACGTAATAACCACTCAAGTAACTAAATCATATTATCATTTAAACAAAAACTAATCTATTTAACATGTAAACTAATAAAGATGAGCACCTTTTTGAAGTATTCCTTTGAGACGAAGGAAAGCGCTGAGCTTCCTTATGATCTCGAAACTAAGTCACCAACATTCACCCTTCGTCCTTCGAACCACCATCATCATCAAATTTGAACCAGATTCGCATGGATCGAACTAACTACCTCTTTATTTACTTAAACAGTGGGTTTAAGTATATCTCCCAAATCTTTTCGCAAACATCACCATAAGTTATAGAGAAAACTTACGTAACATTTCTTAACAGTTATAATAATAGATAAAGCATTAAAGGTAATTCTGAAATAAAAATAATAACATAACACCAACAATATTTAAACTGAAATTAAATTTTATTAATTCCTTAAAATCAGTATAAATTTTATAAAAAGAAAATTAAAACTTCTAATCTAAATCTAGCATTATAACATTACAAAAAAAGAAAGGGATGAGATTACAAGTAAAATAGGGGGGTTTTTATAGCCATCCCAGGGCTGTTGAGGGGAAGAATATCCGGATATTCTTGAGCAAATTCCTTCTTCTTTTCAGCCCTTGGATCTTCTTTATCTCTCCTATTTGTTGATCTGATGGTTGATAGGGCACAACTAGAACACGGATTGCCAACGTGGCATCCGTGTGTGCTAGTTGTGTTTCTTTGAAGCCTTTTGATTGGAGGATTTGGGAGGATGAGGTGTTTCTTCCACTAAGAGATTGCCACGTAGCCAAACCCTTCCATCCTTTCTCTTCCTTAAACCATGGGGGTTTTATTCCAACACACGTGAATTAACCGTGTGCCATAAAAGCCCTTTGTTAATTTAATGATTCGGGTAATTAGGGTTTTGACACAGTAACTTTGTTACTGGTTTATTTTTGGGAGATGGGGTGAAGAAGATACATAGAAAGTAACGATGGGCAATTTAATTGTGTGTGGGAATGAGTGGATGCGAATACTCGTTTAATATAAACGTGGGGATATAAAAGTGAGTGGGTGAGGCGTTTAATAACGTGTGAATGGTGAACATAAATATGTTTGAGAATAAACGAATAAATATTGTCTTCCAAAGTTACATAACCCTACTGGGCTTTAAAAACCCAAACATTCCATTCGTTTCTTAATTCATTTTGGGCTTGGGCCCTCATTGTTTTTCTTCCCATTCTGATACTTTATTTATAATTTGGGCCTGAATTTGGGCTTGAATTTGGCCAAGTTTCAAAAGTGTTACAATATTTATCCAATGTTGGGCTTTTCAGGCCCAATAAGCATTTGTGGGTCCCACTTGGCCTAATTAAGATTAAATCCACTCAAGTCGAGCTCGATTTTGGCTTCTTCAATCTTTTTCTTCAAACTCGTGCCGGTTTTTGCCGATTTTTGCGAACTTGGTACCTACACACATCAAAACAACATATACAAGGCATTTTTGATACATTAGTTGCATATATTCATTGTTTTGTGATATAAATGATATGAGTAAAATAGCTCATATCAGTTCTCTAAAGAAAATAGGTACGTAGTATGTATAGATACTTTATTGTTATGGGTTTCATGTGTTTTTCTTTAAACACGTGTGTTAAAAGGTGACATACTATTTGAGTTAAATTTTGTGTTTACGTTTAAATAAAACATGTAATTTAATGGGTTGATAGTGTTCAACTATACGTTTGAATTAAACTCATAATATGCATGATTATATTAGTTCAAGAATAAAGAGATAATGAGATTTCTTAATTAAATGAGCTTAATTACCCTTTGATCCATGGTTATGAAAGCATGTTTTGAATGTATGAATTAATATCCATGATTATGAGTATGTAAATACCTTTTACAAAAGCATCGATACCAATTATGATAGTTACTGTTTTAGTTAATATGTTAACTTTATTTGTGTCAATGAATTGATATGAAACTCTTGTTTGAAAGTGTTTAGAATATCTTTTTATCATTTAAGATAACTATCTGCTGATAAGTTTTGATGGTGTTAAGATGCAATGATCATATGGAAAGCGATACTAATCTCGTGAAATCTCGTGTTCAAAATAAAGACAAACTACCCACTGTTTGTGATATTTCGTCTAATGAAATTTCGAGATGATTAAATTATGATGAATAATAAATAATGTTTTAAAGCATGTTTGGAGGCAATCTTGTCATGATATTGGTTTGTATAGCAGACATTGATTTCATGACTTAAGGTTAAACGTATTTTTTCGAAATGTGTATATTAGTGCTATCTGGAATCCAAAATATTATTGGTCGTGCACTTCTTGAGATAATGCGTTCGTAGCATAGTAAACAAATGAGTTTCGTACTCAATTTTTTGTGTGTAGTTAAACTTGATTTCTAAAAGGTTTAATTTTAATGGTTTTATCATATAGACATATATTTTGGACAAGTTGTTGTTTCATGTGCGTTGTCACGAGAAAATGTGTTTTTTTCATTGAAAACGAAAGATTTTTGAACTAAATATTTTACGAGGACTAGATAAGAAATTAAAAAAATTAAGAATTTACATAAAAGAGTGAACCATATGATTGCAATATTTTTTTATGTAATATTAATGTTTAGAGCATTTGTTTAAAACTTACATCTATATTTTGTTGAGTTTTAAAAGAATATAACATTGTTTGCTTTGTTGAATCTTGTGTGATTTATCACTATATGATAAACGTGTTATGAGCCATATTGTCATTATGGAAGAATTATTACTTCCTCTTTTAGTTTTACTTGATCACCACACTTTTGTAGCGTGTATAGTAACAAGAATACGACATGGAAATTGTGGATTTCATATGGGAAATATTGAATGGCTTAACGCAAATAGATATGAGGTCAGTGTCGTTGACCCCATGAGTATAACTTTATAAGTTTGATGTTTATGTCAATCTATCAAATTTAGCGTAAAGATATTATTTCACTAGTCTTGGTTTAAGATCAAGATGAAGCTCTATGTGAGCAAGGATATAATAAAAAGATTGAAAACGCATAATGTGATGTATCTGTGTGATAAACATTAGATTCCTTATTGTTTATTGTCTTTGGACAATGTTTGAGTCGCTTAAATTGATTTTATCAAAAGAAGACATGTTTTGGCAAGAGATGTGAGATCTCTTATTAGAAATCAAATGAAACTATGTGTTTCATGGTCTATGACATGCTAGACGTTGTTTTGTTAACTATAAATGTGCATTATAATTAACATTAATAAAACATATCCTAATTTCCTAAGTGGTTATAAACATAAGTGTGGAACCTGTGTAATGACAAAATTGACTAAGTCTTCTATTCTATTAGTTGGAGGGAATGCGGGCACATTAACTTTGATACTTTGTAATGTGATCTTTAGTATCAACAAATAAGTAGAAGATATATATATATATATATATATAAAATTTTATTATTCCATTTCCAAGATACATTGATATATGTGCTTGAATCAAAGATAATTGTAGAGAGATTTTTCTCTCTAAACGTGATTGAAGTTGAAAAGAATAATCTTTTCTATAAGATTCTTGAGATATATTCAATGTGGGAGATTCCGGCCAAGCTAGAGTTCAAAAGACACCAATCAAAATATATGCAAACTAGAATTGTAGGTGTTTGCCCATTTGAAATACTCAAGGATAACTAGAAGTACTATTGTTACAATTTTAATCTAAAGAAAATGTAACAAATTTTTTATAAGCAATTAACGGTCATGTTGATTGTTCGATTTCAAACAAATGAGTGGCTGTGTATACACTCTACAAGTTACCAGTATATTACGATATAATGTGGTTTGGAATCTGATCGTATTTATCTTAATAGATATATAGAGACATGAAGTGAAATGTCTAATTAGAATATGACACACTAACGTGGCTTAAAACGCCAGTTTTTACATTATGATAGCCATTATAGACTAGGCATAACTGAATATCATAATGTGTAACGGTGTGTCATACGAAAACTACTCTCAACTTGAGTTATCACTATTGACATTATGAAGTCATAGAATAACATTGTTGATCTGCTTATAAAAGTCTAACAAGAGAGTTAGTTAGCAAGTCATGAAAATAAATGAGACTAAAGCCCTTGAAAAGTTTAAATGAAAGAAAACCTAACTTAGTTGACTTGAGATCCCAAGATATAGGTTCAATAGGACAACCTACTTGTATAAAATGAGGTCACTGTGGGGGAGTAATAAACTCCAAATTAATTTAAGGGAGTTAGTAAACTTCCTAGTTCATTCTTATGAAAGTGACAATATGAGGTTAGGCATATGGCCTTTGATGATTACCGGAGAAACACAACTATGTGAGAGAGAAGTGGGCCCCGCTTCTAAGGGAATTGTGGGGGCGCAATTCTTATAAGCTCTTAGAGAACCATGCTAATGTTCATGACCAAAATGAACATAACTATGAGAACCAAAATGTGTCAAGGAGATATTTGTGTGAATATGTATTGTCGTCTACATAAACAGCAGACGGTTCAAAGAAATCAAGTTCTACTGGCTGCTAGGATACTAAGTATATTTCACGAGGGAAGGTTCAAAGGGTAACACCTACCTATCCTATGCAAATATCAACTGCAAAACTCTATTACATCATCGAGTCGTTGAAATTGGTTTCCCTTTATCAATTTCATTCATGTGGGGGATTGTTGGAAATTTTGGTCAAATAATGGTTGAATGACAACTGATGGTGTCATCAAACATACTAATGTGAATTAAGAATAAAATTAATCTTATAGTTTTATTTGAATTCATGAAACATTAGTAATATTTATTCCATGAATTAATTATGACTGTTTTTCTTCCATCCCCAATCACTATAAATTGGGAGCTCTCTACCCATTTCCATCTACCGAAAATACCAAGAAACATAACACACTCCTCTCCTTTTTGCTATCATTCATATTCTTGTATATTCGGTTCGTTATAGAAGGAAGGCATGTATTTTGGTTCGCCTTGATAACTCGTTTGTACTCAAGGGGTTATCCGTTGTTGTTGTATCCTGGGAGATAGACGTCCACGATTCTCAAGCAACATAGAGAGGACGAATCTATCTTAAGGAAAGTGTGAGCATCACACGCCTCAACACTTTGTTTAATCGTGTTTCTTTGAACTAAACGATCAAAAGGCTTGCGATATGTACTTTACATTTTATGCTTTATATTATTTTCGTTTGTCTCTAATAGCAATACACCTATATATACAATAATATATTTTGTTATCTTTAAAAAAGTTAGTTTATTCAATGGGTATCTAAACCCTTTACTAAATAAAAATAGACGAAAAGTTTGTGTCACATGCGTTATTATGTGTATTACTTGAATTTTTGTTGAAAATGGTAAATGAAGGAAAAATGGTTACCTGTAGTTTAAAATTAAGTTTATGAGTGGAGTGAATACTTGTATGATAAGCTTTAGAATTTTGTAATACTTTAAATTATTTGTACATTTAATGGAAGAGGAAAACAATGTTTTAAACATTTATTTTTTAGTTAATAATACCGTGTTACGGTTTAACCGATTTTTGTGACCAAACTCGGCTTCCGGTCACTCAATTGATTCATGGTTCAACCGGACGAATCAACGTGGGTTTTAAAACACCGAACGAAAGTGTCTTTCTCTTTTATATATAATATAAATATCATAAATTAAGGAATAATTTACCATGATGTAAATATGATTATTGAGTTGATTTATTTGGGTTAATTCATGAAAGGGTCTATACGGTATATCTAATTAGTCAATTGTCCCTAAAAAAACTGGGCAATTATCCCTTCGACCTATTCGATCCGTTCGACAAATTCGACTATCAAAACATGTTGAACACATGGTACATGTGGTAATCATGAGGTTTTACATGTGGGTCCACACAAGTACAACCTCTTATAGGTTGCGTCAGTGTACTTTTTATTCCATTGTATTCGATTTTGACTTATATATTATACTCCATTCGTCCCTAAATAAATGTCCACTGTTGACTTTTGAAGTCAACTCTTTTCAGCTTTGACCTTAAATTATCGTGTTTGTGTTATGTAATACTTGATACAAGTTATACGAATTGATTGAGTTTTGAATATATTTTCATTTGTATAACTTTCACCAAGTATTATATAACACAAAAAAATAATTTAAGGTTAAAGTTTACAAAAAATAACTCCAAAAGTCAAAAGTGGACATTTAATTAGGGACGGAGGGAGTACGACTTATACTTTTAAAATAAATAAATAAACTAATATGTTTATTATTCTTTTTTCGCTATTATTTAATAAAAATAATAGATTAAGAAAACAATTTCTTATAACAGGATTTGTAATTTTAAAATAGTTCTCATTTACTGGTGGTTTCACTTTTCTCTATTTTCACACACTAACAACCTTAGTACTACATCACCGGAGATCACTCAGTCAGTGTTAGCAAGCTTCAGTAATAATCTCCGGCAATTTCAAACAATATCCGACCAGATCTTGAAAGCTTCGATCAACCGGTCTTAGCCACGTCACGCGCGAGTGGATCAACGTGGAGGTTACAAGCCTCTACACGCCCAACCTAAAACCATATTGGTGGTGATGGATTTGTTATTGGTGGTGCTAGATCTGTTCTTACTGGTGATGGATCTGTTATTGGTGGTGTAGATCTGTTCTTACTACATCACCGGAGATTATCACCTCCACACGTCGCCTATAACCATCACCGGAGCTTAGTCAGTCTTAGCAAGCTCCGGTGATTATCAGCTCCACACGCCGCTTATAACCATATTGGCGGTGATGGATCTGTTATTGGTAGTGCTAGATCTGTTCTTACTAGTGATGGATCTATTCTTGGTGGTTTCATTTTCTTACTTTTTCATAAATTTATACCATAGTGTGTGTTGTTGGGTGTTAGTGTGTGAAAATAAAGAAAAATGAAAAATCATTAGTAAATGAGCTTTAATGATAAATAAAGCAAGTAAATCTAATCTAATAGAAACAAATAATTCCAACTGTTCAAATTACAAAACTTGTTTTAAGAAATTATTTTTTTAATATGGTTTTTTATTAAATAATTAGGAAAAAAGAATAATAAACATATTAATTTTTTATTTTTTTTTTTAAAATACAAGTCGCATAATATATAAGCCAAAGTCGAATACAATGAAATAAAAAATACACTGATGCAACCTGTAAAAAATACACTGACCCACATGTACAACCTCATGATTACCACATGTGCTATGTGTCAACATGTTGTGATAGTCGAATAGGTCGAATGAGGTTAATTGTCTAAATTTTTTTAAGAACAGTTGGTTAATTAAATATACATATAGACTCTTTCATGAATTAGCCCATTAATTAATACTTCAAATCTTTGTTTAAGCATCTCATAAGTTATTTATTTTTTTAGGAATAACTCATATCGATTCCATGAAGTAAAACCAAACACGGCCACTACTTGCAAAGTTTCATCAAGATCAAAATGAGACTAGAGCCTAACTTTCTAAAATTAAGTAACAACCAAGGTTGCCCAAAGTGTGATACAAACCCACAAGAACCACTTGTATACGTTTAAATTCCATGGATGTTTACTCTTCATAGATACCCAATCATAGAGCATCAACTAATCCACAACTACATATAAACCCAAAATGGTAGTATTCTCTATTACTCTATCAATTTTAAAATTCATAAAAAAAAGCTTGCGTTTAGTAAGAGAAGGCATTTCTTTAAAATTTCCATTTTCATATTTGCGAAAAAAGAAGTGTTTTAATTTATAATAAAACCTAAAAAATGCATATACATATTGTTTTCTATAATAAGAAAAACAAAGGAGGTTACGTATAGGTTTCATTTCAAATGTTTCATGCGAATAGTGGATTTGTTTTGATATGCCAATGACGCTCAATATCATATATGAACAACCCATTCGTATATAAATAGTTCAATACTAAGGTATATTGATCAATAACAATCACTGTTTCATTTGTTCACCGCCGGGAACCACAATTTTTAGGCAAAGGCAGTAATGGCAATTCAAGGTGAACGACGCTTCCCACCACAAAATCAAGATACGCAACCGGGTAAAGAATACCTCATGAATCCTCTCCCGCAATATAGCAGTGAGCGTTACAAACCCTCTGGCAAACTTCACGTACGTATGGTTTATCAGCCCATATCACTAAATTTGCTCGGAACTTTTTTAAAGTTATATTTGTGAAGATACATTTTGGTGCAGGGAAAGGTGGCATTAGTGACTGGAGGAGATTCAGGTATTGGGAGATCCGTTTGCTACCACTTTGCAATAGAAGGTGCAACTGTAGCCTTCACTTATGTGAAGGGAGACGAGGACATAGATGCAATGGAAACGCTAAAGATCATACATGATTCGAAAGTGAGTGACGCGGGTGATCCAATTGCAATACCTGCTGATCTTAAGTATAACAAGAATTGTGAGAAAGTTGTTGATGAGGTTGTTGCCAAATACGGGCGCATTGATATCCTAGTGAACAATGCAGCCATTCAGTACCAAAGTTCCTTAGATGAAATCACCGAGGAGAGGCTTGAAAGGGTGTTCAGGACCAACATTTTCTCTCATGTCTTTATGTCAAGGTAGGAGTAATAGTATCATCATCTTAATCCTACTAAATGATATAAGATGATTCATAAGAAATTTTGAAACTTAATTAGGATAGCATGAAAAAAGGCTTATAAAATGTTACTGCATAAGATAAGTTTTGCCCTTCATGTTTTGATGTGTAGAATTGCTCTAAAACACATGAAAGAAGGAAGCAGCATCATAGACACAACGTCGGTCGAAGCATACAGAGGAAACCCGGAGATGTTGGACTACGCTTCAACAAAGGGAGCAATCGTATCATGGATAAGGGGTCTATCAACATATCTGATTGACAGGAAGATTCGTGTCAATGGTGTAGCCCCCGGATGTGTGTGGACACCACTGATAGCTGCAACGTTTTCTGATGAGGATATAGCAAGCTTCGGGTCATCCTCGTCCTCGACCATGAATAGGGCATCTCAACCTTACGAGATTGCTCCATGTTACGTGTTCCTTGCATCGGATGACTCTTCCTTCATCACTGGCCAAGTTCTCCATCCTAATGGTAAATTTCTATCTACTTACCGGACATACTTTACCTTTAACATACTTTAACTTGCTGACATATTTTTGTTGCAGGTGGAGTAATCATCAATACTTAATATTCTTCCTAACTGGAATTCGATGCAGAACCTTGATTATAAACGTGTGCATGAAATAATTTGATGCTCTGATAGAATTATCTTACAATAAGAAATTCCGCTTGTAATAAATAAGTTGATATCAATGTTGTCCGCGCTTCACCACGGATTTATATCTTAAGCTAATTTTACATGGATTCGAAAATAACACAAACTCTATTTGTACGATACGTTTTTATTTTGATGTTATAAAACCATTAAGAATGGATAAAAGTCACGAAACTAACACATGTCTTGTTCGGAATTACAAAAGTCAAAGTTCGGAACTACTTTCTCGAAAGCGTAAGATATGAAATCATTATATGAAAGAAAAGCACAAAACACATGTGGGTTATGTGATGCGGCTTATGCTATACTATATATAATGGAGCTAGTTTAATTTTTTTTTAAAGTAAAGTGTTGAAAAATTATATATTTTGAAAATATTGAAAACTGGAATCAAAAATGTTAAATAAAAAATTGTTAAAAAATTCGTTATTTATTGACTATATGAAAATGTATATGACAAAATATAAGAAAGTGTAAATGCGCAGTTAGAAACCACCGGATCGTTGTTTGCTCACCGGACTATAAGTTTGACAAACGGGTCACGAGTTGATCATCGAGTTACAAGTTTAGCAATCGAATTTTAGGTTCGACTATCAAATCAATTTGATTAAATTGCCAAGTAATTGATATAACTTTCAAGTAAATTAACATATGGTTAACTTTTTGTCATAATCAATTTATGTCACTATACACGATCGTGTAGTCTAATAATGTCAGAGTGCGACATTACAAATGTTACTCGAGTTATGTGGAATATGTTATCAATAAAGCCCAATATCATATACAAAGCCCATCTAACACACGTCACAAAATGACACAACTATATATATGTTTCAGCCACGTATAATATAAAGAAACATGTCATCAACATAGAGTCGGTAATTGAATTACTATTCGGACACGATGTCATACAGTTCAATTTTGAAACAGTCGGTGACGGTTCCGATCCTAGCAAATTCATGGATACGGTCACGTAGGTTGTTTTCTTCATCTTCTGTACTAGGAATACGAAACGTTAGCAACGGTCTCACGTCGTCGGTAACATGCATGGGTTCTTTCGTACAACATCCTGGCTTCGCTGCTATTCACACAGTTAAGGTTAAGTTTAAGTTATTTTCTTCGGTTTGTAGTAAATTTTTGGTCTCGTTCATTCTCTATCCGGGTAGATATAGCCATATAGGTATAGAGAAATGCTTGGTATAACAATAAAACTAAACCAAAATGCTAAAATTGAGAGCTTGAGCTTTTGTCTAGAACACTGCCCAAGTCTTTTTGTACCGAGTTGTTTGATGAAGCAGTAGTAGATAGTGAAAAGTGTAAAATGATCAAAATAAACCCAAAAGTATTCGACTACGGAACTCAGTTAGTTAATGAGTAATTTGACTCTAGCGGTTGAAAAGCCTTTTCTCATGGAAATCAAAGTTTAGGGTATCCTTATTATTCTTTTTGGGTAAAATGTTGTTACACGTGCATAATGACTAAAAGAAGTTTAAGTACAACCGATTTGAGTGAAATGTCACATCCTAGGCAATGTTTTAAAACCCGGTTTTTAAATCGACCCCGTCGAGTCACCGGGTCCGGGTCAACCCAGGTCGACCCGGATTAACCAAGTTTTCTAAAAAAATATATTTTTGTTTCATATTTTTAATAATTACCAAAAATTATATATAAAAACTATAAAAACTTCCTTATATTAAATATATAAATTATTTACCAACTAATATAATATGTAAAAATAAAATTCCGTCGCAAATACGTAAAATTACATATTTTAAAAAAAATACCGAAAAAATCGAAACCCGGCCGGGTCTCGAGAATCGGGTTGACCCGGGTCACCCCAAACCTGGCGGGTCGAGCCGGGTTTCGAAAATGTGAAACCCGGGTCAATATGACCCGTTTTTTTCGGCCAGAACCGGGCCGAGGTCTGAAAACATTGATCCTAGGCGGTAAAGCTAATGTAACAAAGCACCGCGTAGGAAATAGTTGTGCTCGATCAATACCCTAGGGTCACCTTCGGGGCGCATGCATGTATACTTTTCGAAAGTGTCCTCCGCCCAAAACTCAAAACTCCTCGCCCACATACTAAAACACTTAACATTCAACAGTCCAAAACTTTATAAACCATTCATTTCTAAGTAATCATCAACCTATATTTTTCTAGTTCAACCACTGGTTTCCTTACTAGCTATATAAACCGGGCTCGGGCCAAGGGGCTGATTACACTAGAAATACAAAATGTATGTCTTCAAATAATAAGCACAACCTAGGAGCTAGGAAACAAAGTTATAAATTATGGAAGAGAGCATTACACAGCTTACTATACCCTTCAATCAAATTGAGAGATGTCCTTCTCTCTTCTAATAGCAAAGCAAAAGTTGTTTCGTTCCTGAACCACTATCACACCCACAATGTTGTTTTGATTACCACATCAAAGAACTTGGTATGCGTTGGAAGGATGTTTGCTTAAACAAACCGCAGGTAGAGGATGTCACTAATGTAAGTTCCACCACCACGACCTTCCATGATTCTTTCTCTGTACCACATTCAACAAATATATAGTCTTTATTTCAAGACCTTCATTTCAAATATTGAAAAGGATTAGTCGAAGTCAATGCCACAATAGTCAAGATTAAGTCTCCTTGGTGGAACCCAAGGCCCAGTGAGTCCATTATAAGTATTAGGAATGACGGTGAGAAACAATGGCAGTTTGGCTACTGTTTGGTTAATTTGAGGGGGTGTAAGGTTTCTAGCAATGTTACTTGCTGGATATCGATCACGAACAACAGAAAACCGGTTAGCTTCAAGAAGTAAAAGGCGTGAAAAACCACATTTTGAGGTGATGTGCCAATCTAAGTATTCTTCCAAAAACGTGTGGATCGTCTATTGCCCACTTTTTTCTTGAACATGAGATCCCATTTGGTTAAAGTCATAAGAAAAATTAGCAATTTGCTTCCAAGGGCTTGAGGCGAAACCTTCAACTGAAACATATCCAAGCGTACCATCATGACCTTGAATTGATCAAACAATCATGTTCCAAGAGCCTAACACTCACTTTGTAATCTCTACCACCCATTTGGGGAGTGTGGCTTGGTTGCAAGCACTTATACTACCAATGCCAAGAGTACCTTGATTAAGAGTTGATACAACTTTCTCCCAATTTAAATATTTTGTTTTCTAAGGAACTCCCAAAAAATATTCTTCTAACACTTTTAAGGTTCTTCAAGACAGATTTAGGAGTCTTGAAAGTTGATAAATAGTAGATTCCAATTTCCAAGACTACCAAGAATTGATTTGATGAGGGTAAGGCTACCACCAATTGAAAGCGATTTAGCCTTCCACTTAGAAAGTTGTTTTTGGGAATGGTCAAGTATAGGAGCCCAATTAGCATATCTTGTCCCAAGTATATGCATGGACGTTGAGATGGGTTACAACGAGTTAGTATAGTTGACTTCTAATGTAGGAACCCCAACACCATAAAGCTTAGTTTTGTTGAAATTTACCGATGTCATATGAATGCAAGTGATGATTCTAGATTATAAAAAAAATAATTGGAAGTAAAGTCTTGTGGACTGGTTTGTAGAGTGACCGTTTGTAGAGTGACCGTTTACCTGTCATGTCACACCGACGGTGGCTCGAATCGAGTCTACGTACCACTAAAGAAGAACAAGAACTTACGAGTACATTAGATGAAATATAAAAAGGAACGTTTGTTTTCACATAATGTTAAACTTTGGTGAACTTAACCCGAAACTAGTGATTATATGTTAGGCGAAGGCAATGGGGAAGGAAGAAGGTGAACCATTTCCACGCCAGTCGCAAGATAACCAACCAGGAAAAGAACATGTGATGGACCCTATCCCTCAGTTCGGCAACCCTCATTACAAAGCCTCTTCCAAACTCCACGTACAACATTTTTACCTGGTTTGTTTACTAAATTATGTGATTGGAAAAAACAAACTCATTTTTTCTTGGTGTAGGGAAAAGTGGCATTGGTGACAGGAGGAGACTCAGGGATTGGAAGGGCGGTTTGCTACTGTTTTGCTAAAGAGGGGGCAACTATAGCATTCACTTATGTAAAGGGTGATGAGGACAAGGATGCAGAGGATACATTGAACATCATAAACGAGTGCAAGATGAGTGACTCAAGTGATCCTATTGCAATACCTGTTGATCTTGGGTATGAGAAGAACTGTAAGAATGTTATTGATGAGGTTGTTGGAAAGTACGGGTGCATTGATGTTTTGGTGAACAATGCTGCCGAACAGCACTATACACACTCATTAGATGAGATCACGGAAGAGAGGCTTGAAAGGGTCTTTCGGACGAATATTTTCTCTCATTTTTTGTTGACAAGGTATGTTTATTATCTATTATTATATAGATCAAGTTTTTTTGTCTCATAGATTATAAGAAAAAGTGTTAATAATTGTAAAACTGTACAACCACTAAACACATATTACCATTTTGGACCAAACATGTAATGGGTAGTACAAGTCACACGTTTTAATTTGAGCAGGTATGCTGTGAAGCACATGAAAGAAGGAAGCAGCATCATAAATTCCACATCGGTTTTAGCATACACAGGCAGTCCAAAGTGGCTTGACTATTCTTCAACAAAGGGAGCCATTGTGTCTTTCACAAGGGGTCTAGCACTGCACTTGGTTGACAAGGGGATTCGTGTCAATGCTGTGGCCCCTGGTCCGGTGTGGACCCCACTTCAACCTGCGTCAAGGGATGAGCAGGATACATCAATGTTCGGGTCAAATGTGCCCATGGGTAGGGCTGCTCAACCTTTCGAGATTGGACCTGCTTATGTGTTTTTAGCATCTGAAGACTCTTCCTACTTTACTGGCCAAGTTCTCCATCCTAATGGTATATTTATCCAAACCCTAATAGGCATTCATACAACTTGTGTAAACAATGTTGCGGCCCCTTTAAATCTTGTTTCTGGTTGTGACCGTTTCAATACCTCTTGCAGGTGGAAAAATTGTCAACGCTTAGTCCTTGTGAGTTCATCAAATTTGTAAAAGTGAAGTACAGTATAGATGCACATAGAGTATGTTGTGTTGTTGGATGAGATTTCCTGTATAAGTTTATGTAGGCATGACGTTTCTGTATAACTAGACATGTATGCTCAAAAATATTTTTAAATTTAGTCTATAGTAAGTAATTAGGTCTGGTCTGCGGTCCAATTTGATACCCAAGCAGCCTTTATAACATGTACATAGTCCATTATTTAGCATCTGAGGGCTCTTCCTACTTTACTGGCGAAAATCTGGATCCTGATGGTATGACTACACACAATAACATGTATCAAAAGGCAGTATAACCAGTTAATCAGTTTTAACAACCCTGTTTTTTTTTTAACGACAATTGTGGCTACATGGCTCCTAGCCCGGAAGGCGTTTGTACACTTGACATCTTATCTTGCAGGTGGGACGACAGCCTCAAGTAGATATGTAAATTTATCCAACCGATGATTAGTAGTATTAGTAGAGGGATTTGGGGAATTGGATATACGGATGTTGAACTGCGGGTTATGTAATAATGGTCCAAAATGGACTCAAATGATTTCGGTTGACGGCTTATTGTAAGTACGGGTCAAAACAGGGTTAGTCCGGTTGCTGCCATTTATGATTTACAATGCAATTTAGTGTATTTCTATTAGGAAGGCATCATGCATGTGGCTAAATATAGGCATCATTAAAGAATGGAGAAATTTTATAGTAAATGAAGTTTCATCATGACTTTTCGTAACGATAAAATTTCAACCATGGTACTTTTATCAAGTCAACAGGCGCTTCCCTTTGCTGCCCCTAATGGTTCAAATCATCAAGTTATATTGTTGCAAATGTGTTTATATATAGATGCTAAATATGTCAGTAATTATTAAGGTGTTCTATTCATTTTCCATGCTTATAGGATGCATATCACGATAATGGTGCATTCAGCAACCTCATGCTTCACCTCAGTGAGGGCGCATTCAAGGATCAATAGTGTCGCACTGAATATCACCTCTCTTGGTGAATCACCTTGTTTCTAAGCTGGCTTCCCTCCTCTTCGCACCTTTAAGGTTATGTTGCATAACATATTTTTCAGTTTCTCTCAAAATGCTTTTGTTTATTTTTATCTGAAAATTAGATGATAATGACCAAATGCTTTTTAGTGGTCGGTAATTATACACAATGTTCAACACAAGTTGATTGATTAAAAACAAAATTAGTGTAAGTGTGTAACTTTTGAACTAACTTGGGCTTTGTTTGCCAAGTTTTAGGTTAAGGCAGTGCGGAAGGAAGAAGGTGAACAACGGTTCCCACCACAAAACCAAGATACACAACCGGGAAAATAGTACCTCATGAATCCTCTCCCGCAATTTGCTAATGATCATTACAAGCCTTCAGGCAGACTCCAAGTATATATGCCTCGATAATTAGTTTAGTAACATCAGAAGATTATTATTATAATTATAAACTTCCGAAAGAAATCATCAAATATTTGTTTTTTGGTTTTCTATTATAGGTTATCTAATTAAAACACCATAGCCAAGTAATTCAAGACGTGAGGATTGCCTTTCTTGAATAGCCAAATTATATATAAATATGGCCATAAAAGTTGAGTCTTAAGAGAACTTGTTAGTCTTTAATTTCAAATTATTGTCTAGTTGAGTAAATAGTATGATAACTATTTATCTCTATTCGGCTAATGATCTTTTGTGATGAGTGTTTAATGCTCGATCGCTTAAAAAATCTTCTTGAAAAAACGTTGATAACTGGCTTTGAACTAAAACCTTATACAGAAATTGAAGTTATAAATTATAGTGCTTATTGGTGCAGGGAAAGGTGGCATTGGTGACCGGAGGAGATTCGGGTATACGAAGATCCATTTGCTACCACTTTGCTAAGGAAGGTGCAACGATAGCCTTTACTTATGTGAATGGAATTGAGGACATAGATGCAGCAGACACATTGAAGATCATAAAGGATGCGAAGGTGAGAGACGCTGGTGATCCAATTGCGATATCTACTGATCTCAAGTATTACAAGAATTGCGAGAAATTTTTTGAGGAGGTCAGTGCAAAATATGGGCACATCGATATCTTAGTGAACAATGCATCTGTAAATTATGAAAGCTCGGTAGATGAGATTACAGAGGAGAGGCTTGAAAGTGTGTTCAGGACCAATATTTTCGCTTATTTCTTCATGTCAAGGTCCGTGACTCGTCTTGGTTTTTCTCCTTTGAATATACATGTTCACTTTCTAAAGATACTTTGTATGTTGTTCTTATAAGAAATTTTAATGGATAGGCTCTAAAAATGTGGAGAAGATCGATTGATTAAACGTGACATCTTGAAATAATTCTAGCTGAACAATGATCATTCTTATGCTCAAATCAAGTCTTCATGTCTTGGCATGATTAATGAGATTTATGGAGGATTCAATATATAGTTATTTGTTGTTATCTTGCTTCGTGTTCATGGGTTGTATTGACTTGGGTGTCTAGGCTTGCTGTGAAGCACATGAAAAAAGGAAGCTGCATTATAAACGCCGCATTAGTAGAATTGAAGCTTACGTAGGCAACCCTAAGATGTTAAGAGTATTGCTCATCAAAGGGAGCCGTAGTATCCTTCACAAGGGGTCTAGCACTGAATCTGGTCGACAAAGGGATCCGTGTCAATGGTGTGGCCCCTGGCCCTGTTTGGACACCAGTAAACCACTTATAGCTGCAACATTTTCAGATGAAGATATAGCCAACTTCGGGTCAACAACGCCTATGAATAGGGCAGCTCAACCTTTTGAGATTGCTCCAACGTATGTGTTCTTAGCATCTGAGGACTCTTCATACTACACTGGCCAAGTTCTCCATCCTAATGGTAGCATAAACTAGCATATGCATTAAATAACTCAAATACATGAAATTTGCTGAAATATTATTGTTATAATTTGTGGCAGGTGGGAGCATCGTCAATGGTTGATCTTTGTTGATGGAATTTCTAAAAGGTGGATGGAATACATAAATAATTCAGTTAACTGTATTTTTGTCCTCGTGGTTTAGTACAGTTTTCACTTTTGGTCCAAAAATTCAAATAGTTTCAATTTTGACAAAAATCAAACTATTTCTTTACTTTTGGTCTAATTTTCGTTGCTGTTTGTTTGACCAGTTAAAAATATATATAATGACTAAAATACCCTTGTTTTAACAATGCAAATGACCAATTTGTCATCTTTTCCTATTATTCTAATATTAATAATAATAATAAATAATAATAATAATAATAAATATTAAAAAATAAATAATAAATAAAATAAATAGATAAAATAAATAAATAATAATAACGCAAATGACAAAACACAATTTTCTCTCAATCTGTGTAGGCAATTAATTATGGGAGATCTGTGGGATCTTCAATATCTTTTTTCTTCACCCTTGCCTCATTGATTCAACATCATTGGTTGAATCGGATAGTATTTTGTGCATATATCTTTCATTGGTTTTCTTTCAATTTCTTTTCTTTTGTAAGCCTCGTTGGCTCCCACTTCTCTACCTCATATTCTATGATTTCTTTTTGAAATCATTCTTGGGTCATTATATGATTCGAGAGATTCTTCTTTGTTTTCATTTCTATTTTTTTTTTCTCTTTTTTCTCCTATGGCTGTATCGCTTAGGATTTGTGGTACCAATATAGCCAGGGTTGTGATGGTACGTCCTTGGTTTGGTGGATTATCACTGTGATAACTTTTGTGGCATTATATTCATGAGTGTTACCATCCGATTGCTGTCCTTGGTTCTGTGGTATTTCGAACAGGTCTGAGGTTGATATGAGTTCAGTTCGTGGGTAGTGAAGGTTGTGGCGTGGTCTTATTTTGGATTTGTGGTTTGTGTGAACAAGTTTTGTCGTGGTATAATTTTAGCGATAGGTGGGATCTTTGAACAGGTGTGTGGTTGGTTTTGTTTCTGTTTCGTTTCGGTTTGGTGGGTTGCGAGTAATCATCATTGTTATATCAATTTATAACTCAAAATAAATATACCAACTATTCTCCTTTTTTTTTTTCCAAAACCACCACAAACACATTATTTCTCCCAAATTCATGTGTGTATGTGTGGGTAAAGATTATTATGGAACGATTAAATCTTCATCTTCAGATCTGCGGCCAAGAAGTGGTCTAACAATTAAAACATCTTGTGGTGATGATAAAGGAGTGATTAGTAGGATGAGTAGAATTTTTTAAAAGAAAGTAAAGATTTCAAAAAGATGAAAAAGGTGTGCTTTTTAGAAAGATGATTTGAGATTTGTTTGAATGATGTATATAAAGATGTTTGAATCCATAATTGTTTTAAGAAGATGAGTTTAGTTTATAATTAAAAAATTGTAAGTTTATTAATAAAAAAGTGAGTTTGTGGGACCAGATGGGTTTTTGTGAATATAACATAACGAAAAGACAAAAGTATCCTTCTATTTGACAGTCAAACTGACGGCTTTAACGGAATTGGACCAAAAGTGAAAAAATAGTTTATCTTTTTGATCAAAATCGAAACTATTTGAATTTTTGGACCAAAAGTGAAAACTAGACCAAACCACGAGGACCAAAAATGCAGTTAACTCTAAATAATTTGAGTAGGTATCTTGTACTTGAGATAAAAATATTGAAGATCCAATATATAGTAGAGTCGAGTATATACCACCATATTTCTCGATGTATCTGTTGCAGTTTTCAGACCCGGGTTGACCCCGTTGGGTTAACAGGTTGACTCGGCCGAGTCAACCGCTTGACCCAGTTTCGGTCGAAAAATGGGTTATATTAATTCGGGTTTTATATTTTCGAAACCCGGCTTGAATCGCTGGGTTTGGGTGACCGGGTCAGCCCGGTTCTTGAGACCCGGATGAGTTTAGATTTTTTCAGCTTCTTTTAAAAAATATGTAAATTTTATGTATTTGTAACATAATTTTATTTTTACGTATTATATTGATTGGTAAACAATATATATGTTCATTATATGGAAGTTTTTATAACTTTTATATATAATTTTTGTTAATTACTATATTAAAATATTAAAATATGAAAGAAATTTTTTTAAAAAAATCGATGTGACCCGTATCAATCCGAGTTGACCCAGACTCGATAACTCGACCAGGTTAATTTAAAAACCGATTTTCATAATATTGCCTTAAACTATCTCATTTTCGCAAAAATAACCTTGACATTTTCATGTTTGCAAATATGACATTCTAATCTACGTGGCATTGCAAAGAAACAATTGACATTCTAATCTACGTGGCCTTAAATCGGTGGACAAAAAATGCGCTACATCATCATTTTTTTATAACACCTAAACACAACATAACCTCACAAACACCCTCTCTGATTAACACCAAACTTTCTCGTGTTATAATTACCTCATCATTTTTTTATTTTATTTTTTTTTTGAAAAAATTTAAATGTAACGGTCATATAACCGTTGGGATGTTTTGATTTAAGAACAAAAACCCAAAATTTTATAAAATCCCCATTTTATATTTATTTTTTCCACATCTTCTTCCTCAAACACATAAATCATTTTCTTTCACATCTCCAATGACACATGTAATATGGACACCCGAATGATCACCGTGAGTAAGTTTGCTAAATGTTACCACAACGTAAATCGTACACGGGTAACTGGAGTAATTGATGAGGATGTAATGAATAATGCCCTCCGTGACTATGAAGCTCAGCATATGTGGTGGTTTAAGCATCTTCATTTTTGGGATGTTTTGAAAATTATCCACGATTTTTTGTTTTTAAACTATTCATGTATCGGTTTTGTTTATCCATGTATCCTTTTTAATTCATTCGTGTATCGTTTTTATTTATTAATGTATCCTTTTTATATACCCGTAAAAATCCAAAACAAGCCAGAAAGTAACCGTTGTAACAGCTAGAAATTTAAATATTAAAAAAACGATAACGTAAGCTAAAGAGCAGTTTTCGCGTCGTGGGCTCGTGTCATGATCCATAATGTCGGCTGGTAGGTACCAACTAAACTACCATAATGCGACCCACAGTGTGGTTAGCTGAGCTGTGAACTCGCGTTATAGTAGCCAGCCAGCCCTTGTGGCACCCATACCCTGCCCTCGAATGTCCTAACTATTAGAGTTTAATATTCCCCATAATCTCATTCAATATCATTAACCAAATATATATGCCAACATCAGTCGGTTCACGGATGGGTTACATAAACATAACGGGCCTTGGGCCTAGATAACAAATACTGCTAATACTCTCCCACAGTTAGAACGGGAGGTCTCCGAACATTCAAACTGGAACGAAATTCGAGAAACAAAGCACTTGAGAGACCCTTGATAAATATATCAGCATACTGAAATCGGGACAGAACATAGAGCACACGATGCAAAGCATGATGAGTTACATGATGAGAGCCTCGTTACAGAAAAAGGTTTAGTGGTCTTATTTAATGGCACGTAGGATGGAGTGGTAGATTTACAAAAGATGAAAGTTTTAGGTCTAGTTCTTCAAAAATGATATATTTAGGAGACCAAGTATGAAGTTTACCTTTATTGTTATTATTATTTCACTCTTAACTAATTTAATACATTATGACATAAAAGTTGAACAATGTGATATTATCTTTTACTCTTTAAAACTAATGAACATTGTGACCGCGAGAAAAAAAATTATTTTATAAAAAATTAAAAGTTCTGCGATTTAACTGATGAGCATTATGTTGTATTTGAAAAAAAAAATTGTGAAAATTGTGATGAAAAAAAAAACTTTAAAAAAAACTGATGAACAACATGAATATTGTTATAACAATTAAAAAAAGTATTTAAAAAATTAATTAACAAAGTGATCTAAGTTTGAACATTGTGATGTTGCTTATGAAAAAAAGTGATGAATATTGTGTTAACAAAAAAAATTCAAGAAAAATGATAAATAACATAATCCAACTTAAGAACATTGTGATGTTGTTCATGAAAGAAAGTTTATCAACCTTGTGATAAAAAATATTAAAACCCGATAAAAACTTGATCTAACTAGTTATCATAAAAAAAGTTAATGAATGATGTGCGATGGTCACAAAATGAAGTCTTACGAACCTTTGGGTAGTTTACCTAACTGTTGTAGTGTAGTATAGGCAAGGACCGAGGGTCAATATCATTTTCTAGGAGAATAGTGTGGGAGGTTCGTCTCTAACGTACAAAGGTCTAGAGGTGAGAAAGAAAATTATTTTTTTATTTTATATTTTTATGAAATAACAAAAATCCGGGTATATAAAGGTGGTTTGTATCTAATTGCTACTAATTATCTAATATCTAAAAATACTTGTGAGAGTTCATATCATAAAACAATTGTGTTTATCTAATCCTGCATTACTCATCATAATGTTCTTCCTACTATTATTGTGTGTCACTACTTGATAATTAAATGTGTAGGTGTTCTCCTATAGCGTTAACTCCCCAGCTTAGTGGTATGGATACGTTTACAGGAAAAGTTATTCATGTGCAAAAGTATTAACATAGTTTAGTGGTAAACAAACACGTAAATGAATCAACCATATTGACGGACACGGATTCTTTTCCCGTAACACCAGAGCATCATTTTCAACACTCGCGTTTTCCTAGACATATCGACATTTAAGATATAAAGATCTAGTTTGGTTTTCTAGAGCCTAACGTGCACACAATATACAAGAAGCAATTAACAAGTAAGAATTACATCATCAGTTTCATGCATTCATATATAAACACAAATTAACGTAGCCGAACATAGCAAATGAAGAACAAGTTACAGATAAAATTTATGGAATAAGACATATTGAATGAGTAGAAAGATATAGGGGAAAGAACGAGGTCAAAAACGGACTTGTCGATGTTATGACCACTAAGCAATAATAACTAGACATTTCACTAGAACATGATCACAACTATATAAGAATAGGGTAACTAGTCTAGTACATTTTCTCTTATGGGTACTTATATGATATTTCTTTCTCAGTAATTTAATTCTAGTTATTGTTTTCTAATTCTTATTAAGCATTTCAAACGTGACAAAACCTTTTCAAATGAATTACAAATACACTATCTCTTGGAAAGACCTCAGATTTACCAACTATACCACAATCGAATGAATTCTCTACTTGTCAGTGCGTGATAGGTAGATCGGATTTTATAAATTTAAAACCTGTGTGTCTTTAATAAAGAGAAAATACACATCAGTGCACTCCCCCCCCCCCCCTCCCCAATGAAGTGTTGGGTTGGTTATATGTACCATGTAAACCCATTTCCAACATCTTGTAATTGATTTGCTCAATGTCTTGCTTCACTTTTATATATTACAGTCGTTCAAAAACATATATATATATATATATATATATATATATATATATATATATATATATATATATATATATATATATATATATATATATATATATATATATATATATATATATATATATATATATATATATATATATATATATATATATATATATATATATATATATATATATATATATATATATATATATATATATATATATATAACTTGTCACTTTAATTTATCAATTTTTCAAAACTTGATATGAAAAAAGATTGTTAATATTGTGTGAAGGTTTAAAAGCTTCTAGTACAGTTAGGTAAATATGCTTAACTTTTATTATTCTTGAGAATTGGTTAATATTTAGCATTGAATACCTGCTAAGTGGGAAATTACTAATTATGCTAGTCAAAAGTTAGCCGCAACATGTTACCTTAGGGTATATACTATGTAGAAACTATATTATGCTTGTAGTACGTATTAATTAATTAAATGACATGTTAGACTATTACTCCACAAACGATGTGAATTGGTGAAAACACTTTAATTCTGAATAGCTTTTGACATTAGTCATTGTTCATCTTATAAAAAATAGCTCCGACTACTTTCGTGACTCATTATATAAGAAAGTGATTACAAAATTACAAACAAGTGAGATATGGATAATAAAAATACCAATTGGAATTTTTTAACATAACTTTTGTGTACTTTATTTTGTTATATACAGTAATGGATTACTATTTACTTTAACAATTTTTAGAAACTTGATATAAAGAAAATATTGTCAATATTGGTTGGGGATTTGAAAGCTTTTAATATAATTGAGTATTTAACTTCTACTTTGTGTGCTAGACTCGCGTTCTTTGTAATAATTGGTCTACTAACCTTTAGAAAATCCTGAATCTTCTATCTTTCTACCTCAAGTCCACTACCTTGATATCCCATATACCTCGAGTAAACGCTATTATTAAATCCCAAGACAAAGATAGACCTTATTTGTCTTGGAAATACCATCGATCCTTGAATTCTAAGAAACCCACAAACACCTTTAAACTTCAATAGTTCAAGATCCTAGATAATTAACTAAACATTGGAGCCTTTTTCCCCTTAAAATTGATAAACTTTAGAACCTTAAAAACAACACCATAGATTCAACCTTATAAAAACCATTATGAAGCTTTAGCCTTATTAGAGTTAACTGCTTTTTTGGTCCTCGTGGTTTGGTGCGTTTTTCACTTTTGGTCAAAAAACTTAAATAGTTTCAATTTTGACCAAAAACTAAACTATTTCTTCACTTTTGGTCTATTTCTGTTTGCTCCGTCACATTGACTTATTTGATTGTTAAATAAGAGGGCATTTTCGACTTTTCACCATATCATATTAGAGTAATCAAGCAGGACCCATAAACTCATATTACTCTTTTATCTTTTATATCTTTTTTTAATTCCATCTTTTTCAACCATACACATCACACTTGTTTGTTTTTCTCTATCTTTCATCACAAAACGCATTACCGCACACGATTTTCAATACCGAATAACTATCGCCTGATTCTTTTACTATCACAACACAGGCACAAACAAACTTCTTTTTCGAAACTTACTGTCAAAGCATCTTACATATGATAAAGGTTTTGTTTTACAAGTATTTACTAATTTCAAGTTCAAAGCAAAGAATAGAACAAAACCCATCACAATAAATTGTTTTAAAACAAGATTCAAGGCTTGTTGTTCGGACCTCTGTAGATACCTATATGCTCCGTGACTTCATTCATCTGCTTCCCTTGGATTCCGGTCTACTTTTCAACGAAAAAATGACCTCGCCGAGAAAATCTTTGTCAAAATCTACGGCGCCGCCATCTATCAAAATCTGTTTCAAGAATAACAAGAATATGTTTAAGATCTTATAAAGTTTATGATTGAATTTTTTTTAATTAGAAAGATAAAAAAAACAAACACAAATCAAGATTTATAATTGTGGTTTACGATTGAAGGTCTGTGCAAATATTTATGAATTAGAAATGATAAAAGGAGATGAAGATGGACCATATGTGATTTAGTATTGAAGGTGTATGAATTACTGTAAATTTATAGAAGATGTGGATTGAATATATATAATATGACATTGATTGGTTTAATAATAATAATAATAATAATAATAATAATAATAATAATAATAAAAATAATAATAATAATAATAATAATATTCTAGCCCGGCAAGGTTATATTATAATATATATAACATGGTGCGAGAGGTTCGTCTTCATTGTCCCTCCATTTCGTCTTGGGTGGAGTTCTGTTATTCTAGCCCGACAAGGTTATATTATGGGGAGCATGTATTAAGGTCATGTTAGGGGGTACATCAGGGTGACCCTCTTGGTCCGTTACTCTTTTCTCTTGTACTTCAACCATTGTTATGTAAGATTCGAGACTCCTTCTCTATTTCTTTACAGGCCTGGTATTTGGATGATGGTACTATTATTGGGGATACTTTGGTTGTGGGAAACGTTTTGGAGTGTATTATGAAGGATGGCCCCGTGTATGGCTTGCATCTGAATATTGATAAGACTAGAGTTTTTTGGTCGACCAAGGATCCTCGCAACAAGTTTGTTGGTGTGTTCCAAAATAATATTGTTCGACCTACGCGGGTGTTAAGTTGCTCGGGGGGCCTGCGAGTGTAGACCTTGATTTTTGTAGTCAGCTTGTGTCGAAGCGTGTGGCTAAGACTATTGAGCTTATGGATGCCATGGCCAAAATTAATGACCCTCAATGTGAGTTGCTGCTTCTTCGTTCTTGTGCCGGTATTTCCAGGTTATATTTTTCTATGCGTACATGTTCACCCTGTGTTTTTAAGTCTGCCCAAAGTTCGTTTGATATGGTACTCCGTTCTTCTTTGGAGCGTATCGTTATTTCTTCTGGACCGGGATTTGGTGATTGGCAGTGGAGACTTGCTACGTTTCCCTTTTCCTTTAGGGGGTTGGGTGTTTATTCTGCGGGTGATGTATTGCATTATGTTTTTCTTGCTTCTCGGTTACAGTCAGCTGGTTTGCAGTCTAAGCTACTTCAACACACTGATATTAGATCTTATGGACTCCAGTTTGATGATGCCTTACGTGTGTTTAACTCGGTTATGGAGATTGATTTTCTAGGTAATCCGAGTAGAGTCGCTGCCCCCAAACTCATGAAGAAAATGGCAGATATATATTTTGCTCGGGTTATTAAGAATGCAGAATCCACTTTCACTTTATCTGCTCGACAGATGGCTTTATGGGCATCTCAAAGGGAGGATCATACTTCGGATTAGCTTAAGACGGTTCCTATCTCGGGGTTGGGTCAGATTATGAATGGGAGGACTTATCGATGTGTTTTGTGTTATCGCTTAGGTATTCCATTGTTCTCTGTTTCGAAGCCCTGTTCAGTTTGGTCGAGAGTATTTGATGGAGATATATTTGGGGATCATGCGGTATCGTGTGCTGGTATCGTTGGGATTAAGCATCGTCACAATTTGGTACGTGATACTCTTGCTGATATATGCTATCGTTCAAGGATATCTGTCGGAAAGGAAGTTAATATCAGATTAGATGGAGGACTTGATAATGTCTTACGTCCGGCATATATTTTGTTTTATTCTTGGGATGGTGGTAAAGATGTGTGTGTTGATCTGACCGGTTCTTCTCCTTTGACTCGTACGGGGATGAATGACTTTGTACCTGGCCGAGCTGTGATTGATGCTGCACAACGTAAATGATGCAAGTATTTGGCTAAGTGTGAAGCTCTCGGATATGGGTTTCTTCCTTTCTCTTTCTCTTCTCTAGATGAGTTACAGAAAGATGTAGTTGCGTTGCTGAAGCGGATCTAGAGATTTTCTAAGGCTCAAGATATTGGAGCGCGTGCTGCTATACATATTTTCCATAGAATAGGTTTTGCTATTTGATAGGTGTGAAAACACCCATCCTTTTTACCACTTAATTACAATAATAACCGAGCCAAAACGTGTATTTTATGTCATTTATGTCGGAATTATGCGAGGTTTGTGTTTTTGTTATGATTTAGGACGAAAAGGTAAAAAGTGGAGAAAACACGGCATTCACGGGCTGTTATCGAAGAAAAAGACGAAAGATGAAGTCGAAAGATCAAGAGTGGAAAAAGAACGGAAGTCCAAGACCAATTCTGAAGATTTATCAAAGAAAAGGTCAAAAGACGGAAGTTTACTAAAAGCCGAAGAACTCGAGTCTTATTTATGTAGAAAATTCAAGACGAGTTCAAAGAAATCCCGAGACAAAGTCATTAAGTCCAAGATTAACAAAAGATAAAGAAGGGAAGGACTTAACTTTGCAATTAAGGAAAAGAGGAAAGAGGGAGGAAGCTTCCTAAGCTCCTCCCTAATCACCCCTATAAATAGAATAGGCCTAGTTTCAATTTCAAGTTGTTGGTGGCTTGACAAGCCACACTTCCACCATTTTTATTTCTTGTCATTTTAATTCTCGCACTTTATTCATTTGTTATACACTTTTAATCCATTTTAATTTTCAAGTAAGTTTTCAATTATTGTGCTTTAACCTTTACTTTTCTTGTCTTAATCTCTCATCTTCCTTTCTTGATTTTTGTTTGCTTTTGGTGCGATTTACATTTGATCCGTGTTGTTCATTCATGTTTTCGTGCTTAAAAGTTCATCTTTTTATGTTTTGATTTTAAAAGTTTGTTTATTTAAAGTTTTGATAAGTCGTTATTCATGCTTATTGAGTTCATCTCTCTTTGGATTCGTTCTAGTTTTGGTCATTAGCTTATTTCAATAGCTTATTTCCCTTGCTTTTTGTCTCGGATCCCATATAAATCGGAAAGGGAAAACCCCTTTCCGATCTTACTTTCCGACCAGGCACCCTTTTTTTTCGATCTGCTGATCGGAAAAGGGTTTATATTATTCCGATTATGCCATCTTTCATATATTCCGATCTGGACGATTTACCTCATTCCGATTGGGATTATTTAAGTGTATTCCGATCTGAGTCATTTTCATTATTTCGATTAGCTTAGTGATTTAATATTCCGATTGTGGGTTTCTTGGCATCATTCCGATCAGTAACTATTTTATGTCATTCCGATTAGGGTACTTTAGCTTATTCCGATCATGCACTTTCCGACAGGCACATTCCGATCGGATTCCAATTTGGATTCCGATCGGGTGTATTCCGATTGATTTAGTTTTGTCTTAATATTTTGTTTTAGTTAAAGTGTTCATTTTTCTCAGTTTATTTTTAGTCTATTTTAATTTCGTTTTACATTTTTATTTAATTGTGAATTTAATTTTCGTTTAGCGCTAATTTTACGTTATTTAAATTCTCGTCATTTAATTTTAACGTTTTAAATATTGCACCGTTTTACGTTTCAACTAGTTTTAGTTTTAGTTACTCGTCATTTATCTTTAAGTCTTGCACATTTATTTTACCAAAACCAAAAATATTGTTATTAACCAAGAACAAATCATTCCACTTAGAGCCGAGATCAATTCGAGAGGATACCGAGAGAACATTTAACAAGAACCCAATGAAAATGAGTGTATAAAATGGCGCCGCTGCCGGCTCTTTTCGTGAAGATTAACGGTTTTTTGTGAGAGAGGCGTTGGCTTTTGGGATCCGTTCACTTGTGAACGTTATTTTTTCGAGTCAAAAATTTTCAAAAAAAAAAAAAGAAAAAGAAAATCGAATCCAAAAACATTTGAAAAATCATAAAAAGCATTTCTTTTTCAAAGTTTTGCACCAAAAATATTCTTCTTGCTTATTTATCTTTTTTTATGGATTTTTATGTCCATTGCGTCCGGTGTGGGAAACAATTATCTGGGAACAACTCTTGTCAATGGTGTACATGTGAGCGGTCGCGGAAACGATATCGACAACACACAATTTGGATTTTGTCCCTTGTGCAACTCGACTAATTCATTCTTTTTGAACCCACCTCCTGTTCCCCCGTGCATCTATTGTGGAAGCGATTCTCATTGGCATGTTTCGTGCCCGGTTCGATACCCGTATGGTCACGGGCAAGGACCGGGGTACAATTATGACAATGATAATAGCTATCCACAAGACGCACCTGATTTTCTCCATACCCGGTTTGCAACAACTGTGGGGGTCCTCACGATACTTATTATTGTCAACCAATGAATTATTATGAGCAAAATCCGTGTCCTCAGTTTTCTTCACCAATGGATTATTATGAACCAAACCCGGTTTCTAATTCTTCCCAACCGATGAACTACTATGAGCCACAACCATGCTATAATTCAGGTTTTCAACACTTTGAGCCCCCACATCACACCCTCAATCATCAATCCTCTCAGCAAACTAGTCTTGATCAACAACTCACTTCTTTGAATTACATTCTAGAAAGTATAGCTCAACTTCGAGCTGACTTACATCAGGAAAGGCAACCGTTGCTTGATGTGGACGAAACCTTGAAAACCACCGACACCTTTTTGAGCCAATTTAGTCGTTTTCCCTTCTTTTCTACACCAAAATGTTTAATTACAGCGTGGGATAGAATTGGTGAAATTGAACATACTCGGGGCGATGAACAACAAAAGTTGTTGCATGAGCTTCTTAAAGATGTGGAGGTTATCAAGGAAGAGTTAGCCGACTACGTCACTCCTAACTGGACTCGTCCCATCTATTATGATGATGACGACGATTATGTCTACACTTTCAACCAATCTTCTGAAGTTGCTGCTCCTACTGTCGCTGTTCCTACTGCATCTAAAGATCTAGATTCGTTGAATGAGCTTAGTGATGTTGGTCTCGACAAAGTATTGGATGATGAGGTTTGTGACTTACCTGCTATGGAGCCTGAGGACGACGTTGCTCTCACAGAAGAGGTCGATCCTAATGATGTCGATTTTTCTCCAAGCTATGAGAATTTCACTTTTGAAATTTCTCAATCTCCACCGGGAGATGCAGACGATGACGATTTATTCTCTCCGGTTTACGAGAAGTTCACCGATGAACATGATCTTGTGGATAAGGTGTAAGACGTGCTTCTTCGCGATAGATTACGGAAAGTTCATCTTCTTATTGCTCAAATCGAAGAGTTGACTTCTCCTTCTCTTTCCAAGTCTTTACCTCCATCTATTCCTCCCGTTGAAGATAATGACCCATTGCTGGAAGAAATCGATATCCACTCCATCCCTCCAGGTATTGATGACTCTGACACGGAGGGGGACATTATTTTTGATAATTTGCTGCAGGAAGATATTGTCCCAAGTCCCCCTCCCGAGCACCTTTCATCCTCCCCTTTAGCCACTATCACGGAGGATGAGTGCTTTGACCCGGGAGGTGACATTGAGTATGCTATGATTGATAACAATACGGCTTTGCCGTTTGCTCAGCATCCATTGTCTTTGGGGGAGGACAATGTGCTTACTTTACCCAACCCACCTCCCGTGGACTTTGATTTCACATACTTTTCGTATGTTGAAAGGACCTTTCTCCCTTTCAAGACTTATCCCCCCGCCTCTACTTTGTTGATGTTAACCGGGAACGAGGACAAGGTCTTTGATCCCGATATCACATTCGAGGCTTCCCCATGGACTATTTAATTCGGGGACGAGTCAGGCTCGTGACTCGGTTAACAAAAACAAGCGCTTTTTGGGAGGCAACCCAATTATCTATCTACTTTCACCATAAGTGTAGGGGGAGCCCCGTGGTGTTTCTTGCTCTCTTTCTTATCATGTGCAGGGATTAGAGCTTCAAAGACACACTCTTGATGACTTTCGACGAACCGTGACTCCGTGTTCCCTTCTTCCCGGTTCTATCCTAAACTCTTTGATTCACTATTTTATATTTCTCAATATTAAAATAGGAATCTCTTTAGTTGTCTCTTTCTTAGCGAGATTTAAACAACGTGCACAATGTCCTAAGTGTAGGGGAGTTTACTTCCACATGCTTAAACATTGAGGACAATGTTTATCTTAAGTGTAGGGGGGACTTCTATCGAAGTTAAGTGGCCTTTTCCTTGTATTTGTCCTCATTTTAACCGGAAAATTTGATTTTTCGACATTTTTCAAAATTTTTGATCTATTTTGGCCTATTAGTTTTTACTTTTGTATAGTTATTTTCTTTCCTTATTAGAATAAATTTTAATAAAGTGGTTTTAATTTTCAAAAGTCGTGAATATTTTGACTCGACCCGAGTTTACTTATCTAAGTTTACTCTAGCTAGTATCCTTAACGTGTTTAAGTCAAGTTTTGCTAGGCTTTTATATAGGGAGCTATAAAACGCGAAAGTCTTAACCCTCACGGATTAAGAACAAGAACTTTTCTCAAGTTCCTATAACTGATCCTAGAGAGTCGTTTATCAAGGGAACTTTAAAACGCAAATTCTAAACTTGGAAGAGTTTAAGAAGATGCAAGATCCTATAGGCGACTCGAAAACCCAAAACTTTGATTTAATTGGCTAAGCATCCACGAGTCTCATTCCTTGAGATTTTAAACTGTGGAGAACGAGAGATGATAGAGCCAATTATAAGTTCGGTATTCTTTCGTGAATTTATGTGAGTTAATTATAAGCCTATTCTCCCATCGCTTGCTAATAAATTTATCTGCAATAAATAAGGTTGTACGATTTGAAAAGTTACTTAGCTTCTAGCCCAAGATCGTTTAAAAGTTGCTCGGTACGGATTAGAGTTCATAGCCAAGGCATAACTTATTGAAGCGGGATGCGAAGATTGGCGAGTCCAAAAAGGCCCTAACAAGGCATGAGGGCTACATTTTGTTGCTAAAGATCCAAAAGTGATGTGAAGAATCATTTATCAAAAATCAATATGAAGGATCGAGACACACGACGAAAAGCAAAATCTCCCCAAAGTTCATGGAGAAGTGTATCCGAAAAGACCCTAGCAAGGTATGAGGATAAATAGATCCAAGTCATAAAAGGAGGCGGATCGTTGTATATCAAAGTCCAAAATAAAGATTGGAGAAAAATGATGAAGTCGTGGTCCATTTATGAAGAATCTCTCAAAACTTCAAGTGAAGAAATTCCTATTATGAAGAGAAGGCCATTATTTCATGAACATCTCTCAAGATTTGAAGTATGAAGTCGCTGCCAAATATCGGTCCGAGAAAGGTCTCAAATCGCGAAGCGAGTTATGCCAAGATATGAACTTTATGAGGTCCCGAGAAGCAGTTTTAAAAGATTTTGTCTTTTAGCTAACTATTGATTAAATTGTTCACTTTATTTTCGGACTAAATAACTATCGAAATAAGTCAAAAATGCATCCTCGTGATCATTCAAGACAACAATAAAATATAAGAGATACCCCTAGGAATAAGGGAGTCTAAGTGAATAATTGGCCCACATGAGTTCGTGTTAGTCTACTAACTTATAATAACAATGATCTCGTTTTTAAGCTTGGTTTGAAGAAAGTGAAAACTTGAGGATGATGATCATTCACGACCTTTCCAAAACCCAAAGGTATGATTTTGATTTCTTTACTTTGTATGTTTATAATTTTCTATCTCTTTAATAAAGGCCAACGTGGATTGATTGTGATGAAAAATGTAAAAGTGCTTTGTAACTAATGCATTGCATGAGGACATTGCAATGGTTAAGTGTAGGGGATTTGATAGGTGTGAAAACACCCATCCTTTTTACCACTTAATTACAATAATAACCGAGACAAAACGTGTATTTTATGTCATTTATGTCGGAATTATGTGTGGTTTGTGTTTTTGTTGTGATTTAGGACGAAAAGGTAAAAAATGTAGAAAACACGGCATTCACGGGCTGTTATCGAAGAAAAAGACGAAAGATGAAGTCGAAAGATCAAGAGTGGAAAAAGAACGGAAGTCCAAGACCAATTCTGAAGATTTATCGAAGAAAAAGTCAAAAGACGGAAGTTTACTAAAAGCCGAAGAACTCGAGTCTTATTTATGAAGAAAATTCAAGACGAGTTCAAAGAAATCCCGAGACAAAGTCATTAAGTCCAAGATTAACAAAAGATAAAGAAGGGAAGGACTTAACTTTGCAATTAAGGAAAAGAGGAAAGAGGGAGGAAGCTTCCTAAGCTCCTCCCTAATCACCCCTATAAATAGAATAGGCCTAGTTTCAATTTCAAGTTGTTGGTGGCTTGACAAGCCACACTTCCACCATTTTTATTTCTTGTCATTTTAATTCTCGCACTTTATTCATTTGTTATACACTTTTAATCCATTTTAATTTTCAAGTAAGTTTTCAATTATTGTGCTTTAACCTTTACTTTTCTTGTCTTAATCTCTCATCTTCCTTTCTTGATTTTTGTTTGCTTTTGGTGCGATTTACATTTGATCCGTGTTGTTCATTCATGTTTTCGTGCTTAAAAGTTCATCTTTTTATGTTTTGATTTTAAAAGTTTGTTTATTTAAAGTTTTGATAAGTCGTTATTCATGCTTATTGAGTTCATCTCTCTTTGGATTCGTTCTAGTTTTGGTCATTAGCTTATTTCAATAGCTTATTTCCCTTACTTTTTGTCTCGGATCCCATATAAATCGGAAAGGGAAAACCCCTTTCTGATCTTACTTTCCGACCAGGCACCCTTTTTCCGATCTGCTGATCGGAAAAGGGTTTATATTATTCCGATTACGCCATCTTTCATATATCCCGATCTGGACGATTTACCTCATTCCGATTGGGATTATTTAAGTGTATTCCGATCTGAGTCATTTTCATTATTCCGATTAGCTTAGTGATTTAATATTCCGATTGTGGGTTTCTTGGCATCATTCCGATCAGTAACTATTTTATGTCATTCCGATTAGGGTACTTTAGCTTATTCCGATCATGCACTTTCCGACAGGCACATTCCGATCGGATTCCAATTTGGATTCCGATCGGGTGTATTCCGATTGATTTAGTTTTGTCTTAATATTTTGTTTTAGTTAAAGTGTTAATTTTTCTCGGTTTATTTTTAGTCTATTTTAATTTCGTTTTACATTTTTATTTAATTGTGAATTTACTTTTCGTTTAGCGCTAATTTTACGTTATTTAAATTCTCGTCATTTACTTTTAACGTTTTAAATATTGCACCGTTTTACGTTTCAACTAGTTTTAGTTTTAGTTACTCGTCATTTATCTTTAAGTCTTGCACATTTATTTTACCAAAACCAAAAATATTGTTTTCACCAAGAACAACTGAGTCGCACTTTAAACCGGAAATCAATTCGAGAAGATACCGAGAAACGAACTCTTTCAACTAGTAAAATCTCTTTCATTACTATTGCTAAAAGGGTGGGAGCGCAGATAGTATCTCGACTCCCATCCAATTTGTTGTAAATTCCTTTTTGTTTATAATAAAGTGATGGTTTAAATAAATAATAATAATAATAATAATAATAATAATAATAACAATAATAATAATAATAAATGTTGTGTTGAAGCGTGTAGCTAAGACTATTTGATGTAGCGAAAACTAGGATAAATAACTGAATCTGTTGATTCCTAGGGAATACCAGAAACAATCAAAGATAGATAAATTTGATCTATTGATTCCAATGAATACTAGAAACAATTCCTTCCAACTGATGTAGTTTAAAAATAACAAGGATAGATAACTGAATCTGTTGATTCTAAAGAATACCAGAAACAACTCTTCCAACTATCGTTGATTCAAAAGAATACCGATAATTAGGCAAACTCAAACAATCGTTGATTCAACGAATACCCGATTATTAAGAGAAAATTGAACAATAAACCCTAACCTGGATTCAAGTCAATTATCAAAGACTAAAAGTCTGTTTTTTATTAATAACTTCATAATAATTCAATACAAATAAGTCCTAATTTTATAGGAAAAACTAAACTTGGAAAAAAAGATAAAAATTATTCTTAAAAAACACAAAATAAGATTACTAAATAAAAGATACCACAAATTAAACTAAATAACCAGTTTATTTTTATGTTCATCCATCACTATTGAGCTTATGGATGTTGTGGCCAAGATTAATGACCCTCAATGTGAGTTGCTCCTTCTTCGCTCTTGTGCGGGTTTTTCTAAGTTATACTTTTCTATGCGTACATGTTCACCCTGTGCTTTTAAGTCTGCTCAATGTTCTTTTGATATGGCTCTTCGTTCTTCTTTGGAGCGTGGGACCGGGATTTGGTGACTGACAGTGGAGACTTGCTACGTTGCCCTTTTCCTTTGGGAGGTCGGGTGTTTATTCTGCGGGAGATCTATTGCATTATGCTTTTCTTGCTTCTCGGTTACAGTCAGCTGATTTGCAGTCTAAGCTACTTCAACACACTGATATTAGAGCTTATGGACTCCAGTTTGATGATGCCTTATCTGTGTTTAACTCGGTTATGGAGATCGATTTTCTAAGTAATCTAAGTGAAGTCGTTGCCCCCAAACTCATGAAGAAAATGGCAGATATATATTTTACTCGGGTTACGAAGAATGCAGAATCCATTTTCGCTTTGTCTGCTAGACAGATGGCTTTATGGGCATCTCAGAGGGAGGATCATACTTCTGATTGGCTTAGGACGGTCCCTATTTCGGGGTTGGGTCAGACTATGAACGGGAGGACTTATCGATGTGTTTTGTGTTATTGCTTAGGTATTCCCTTGTTCTCTGTTTCGAAGCCCTGTTCAACTTGTTCGAGAGTATTTTATGGGGATATATTTAGGGATCATGCGGTATCGTGTGTTGGCATGGTTGGGATTAAGTATCGTCACAATTTGGTACGTGATACTCTTGCTGATATATGTTATCGTTCAAGGATATCTGTCGGAAAGGAAGTTAATATCAGATTAGTTGGAGGACATGATAATGCATTACGTCCGACAGATATTTTATTTTATTCGTGGGATGGAGGTAAAGATGTTTGTGTAGATTTGACTGGTTCTTCTCCTTCGACTCGAATGGGGATGAATGACTTTGTACCCGGCCGAGTTGTGATTGATGTTGCACAACGTAAACGATGCAAGTATATGGCTAAGTGTGCAGCTCTCGAATATGGGTTTCTTCCTTTTTCTTTCTCTTCTCTAGGTGGGTTATAGGATGATGCAGTTGCGCTACTAAAGCGGATTCAAAGATTTTCTAAAGCTCAAGACATTGTAGCACGCGCTGCTGTACATATTTTTCATGGAATAGATTTTGCTATTGCTAAAGGGGTGGGAGCGCAGATAGTATCTCGACTCCCATCCAATTTGTTGTAAATCCCTTTTTGATTCTAATAAAATGATGAATTTATAATAATAATAATAATAATAATAATAATAAAATAAATAATAATAATAATAATAATAATAATAATAATAATAATAATAATAATAATAATAATAAATCTGCTAGTGATTTGGGGGTTAAGTTTCGGCACAATCTTGTTCGTGATGTGTTGTTTGATATTTGTTCTAAGGTTGGTGTGTCGGTGAGGAAAGAAGCTGATATGAGATTTGTTTCTGATGGTGGGCGTGAACTTCGGCCAGCAGATTTATTGCTTCACAATTGGTCCCAGGGCAAAGATGCGTGTTTAGATGTTACAGGGGTTTCTCCGTTTGCAGGGGCGGGGTTGGATTCGTGGGTTCCCGGGAGTGCTTTGCAGTCGGCTGTTCAGAAGAAGAAAAGGAAGTATTCTTCTATTTGTGCTGAGCATGGTTACTCGTTTATTCCATTCGCCTTCTCGACTTTTGGGGAGTTTGAGGAGGAGGCGATGGGTACTCTCTCGCGTCTTAAGCGGTTAGCTGGTTGTCATTCTAATGACGCGAGGAGTGGTGGTTTTTTGATGTCTAGACTTAGTTTTTGTATTCAAAAAGGGGTGGGCGCGCAGCTTGTTTCGCGGCTCCCTTCCAATTTTGTGTGATTAATAAAATTGGAATTTCGAAAAAAAAAATAAAAATAAAATAATAATAATAATAATAATAATAAGTATTATTAGAATTATTTTTAATAACTTCACTTTATTAGAATAATAGGATTTTACAAAAGTATTATTATTATTATTATTTATTATTGTTTATTTTTTAATTAAACATCACTTTATTATTATTATTAAGTTTTTTTTTTTTTTTTTTATCAAAATCACTTTATTAGAATAATAGGATTTACAAAAAGTTAGTGGGGAGCCCCGGCTAAACAATATTATTATTACTATTATTATTATTATTATTACTATTATTATTATTATTATTATTATCATTATTATTATTATTATTAAAATAATAATAAGAAAAAGGAAAAAGGAAAAAGAGGGCATTCTAGTAATTTAATGACATCAAGATGAGGCTACTTTAGTCATTTTGTATTATTTAACTGGTCAATCTAGCGGTCAACGTAAATTTTGTCCAAAAATAGAGAAATAGTTTAGTTTTTGGTCAAAATCGAAACTATTTGAGTTTTTGTATCAAAAGTGAAAAACGCACCAAACCACGATGACCAAAAAAGCAGTTAACTCACCTTATTATATTAAACCTTTGCACTACCAACCTTAATAAACTTAAGACTAAAAAACCCAACAATGTAAAACCTTCAAACCTTTGATCGAAATCAACTTTAAATTTAACGTGCACATTATGAAACAACAACTTCACCCACTAGTAGCTTTTTTTACGAACTTCGGATTAAAGATCCCTTTGGTGAGACTATAGATCTATGTGACCTAAGATTCAAATTTTAGAATGATCTAACGGTCAACCCAGCAGCTAAAAAACCGACAAAAAAGAGAATATGCTAGTTGTTAGCATTGTACACCTTTGAGTCAACCTAGGAAAGAATCCAACGTCACCTTCACTCTAATATTACTTGTTGAAAAAAAGACCAATAAACATTGTAAGATAGCGTAAAATATCGACTCAATGAAAATGTACGCGTGACCCAAATGTTACATTGTACATTATTAATTAACGAATTAGCAAATAAGAATGTTCCAAATAGCACTCCTCATCTATACTTATAATTACCGTTACATTCTAATTGGTTATCTTTCAATATTTATCAATATACAAGTTTTCCATATAACCAAACATATACCAGTATCTATAAAAAGTTTAAGAAAAAACAAAACTAGACACACACATCTTTCGACTAAGCCTAACCAAATAACCTTTGATTTGACGAACCTAGATCCATGATAAGCAAACCTATTTAAAATATTTTTTGTCAAAAGAATGCGTAGTTATGAGAGCAAGTGAGCAAATAAAATGAAAGAATGTATATTTGGATGTTGTTTGGGAGTACTTGGTCGTTGAGATAACCTAGTTGTCTAATTGTTGTTGTGTGTGAGTGTGTGATTATTAAATGGTTTTTGTAATGTATGTGTGTGTCGAAGTGATATATGTTTTGATGGTAGAGTTGATTATCTTATTACACAAATTTGTGAGGAATTTGGTTGTCGAGAGAGAAAGTTGATGTGATGTTGAGGTGTCGATAATAAATGTGGTCTTGAGATCTCCTTACTTCACCTAGTTTTCTTGAGTAATAGATGAGAGATATATATTGGTTGCTAAATATAGTTATCAAAGGACTTAGTACCTTAGCTAGTGGAGAGATGGTGTTTTTTATGTGTTAAGAAATGAAAGAAAAATGTTTGTTTGATATAATATATTTTAATATTATAAAAATTATTGTCATATTAAAAAAATGCTAACATGACAATACTTTCTCCAACGATATTATAATGTAACTTGTGCTCTTTATAGTATGAAAAGAACATACCACTCATTTACCATTCATTTCAATGTTTTTGCAAATCGAAAAGAGTTGACTTGCTTATTTACCCACTTGGTAGTTTGAGTTTCGACTCGGGAAAATAGGTTAGCTCCTATGCTTTTGTGTCCTCAAGGGACTAATCTTGGGCGCTACAAGATCACATCTTACGTGACAGTAACATATGTGGCATATATGATGATTATACTTCAGTTTTGGCTTGTATACGTACTAAGATTCTAAACTTTGATTTTAGTTGTTCCACAAATAAGGATATTGCACCCTCTAAAGCCAAACAAACATTGACGAGTGCCCTTATAGTGGAATGATCAAGGATATGGAAGTCAATCTTGACTTGATTGTGAGACAAAAAGCGATTTTTGAGTGTCTATGCGCACCAACATGCTCAGGAGTTCTGTTAGCTATCCCGATAGACGGACTTAGTAAACATATGTCACAAGTGGAATATTGTATTGTATTTAAGTATCGCCTAATGATTCCATTATTTCCGGTTGATGCGATATGCCATGTTTTGTCGCAAGTCATGTATAAATTCCTTTGGGGAATACGCAGTATATTGTAAAAAGATCACGTGCTTCAAGTACATACATGATATGGTTAGAGATGTTATTTTTGATATATGTAGACGTGGTGGTATATATGCCAAAAAAAGTGCTTGCGAACTTTTTGATGGACCTGTCAGATGGAAGATCGACACTCAGACCAGTTTACATTTTGGTTTTTGGATGGGTTGGAGGGAAACACACGTGCGTGGATTTGACTAGGGTTTCTCCTCCCGTGTGGTTGAGTATTCGGGGTTTTAAAGTAGGTCAGGCTGCTTTGAAAGCCACCTCATGCAAAGTGATTAAACACGAGAAAACATGTATTGAAAATCAACATGTGTTTATTTCTTTCGCATTTGATACATTTAGTTTTCTTGCACATGAGACGGTCGAACTACTTAATAGAGTTCAACAGGTTATGAATTATATTGTTATGATCTATAAATCAAAAATTGTGTTTTTAATATGATTGACATTACAGTTAAAAAAAAGTTGATAACTTATTACCCGTTTGTCTACCAATACTCATAAAGGCATTTACTATGATCATTTCATAACACATGGAGAGGTCTATAATTTGTTTTAGCCATAGTGAGTTGAGGTTTAATGTCTATGTCCAATGAAGAGGGCTAAGGTCTATAATTTGTTAAGCATTTTATATACTTAAATTTTTTTATCCATAGTACACAAAGTTTATAACATCAAAATCTTTGTAAATAAACCACTCAATGGTGGCTTAGTGGCAAAAGAGTTTGTGGCTATCACTCTAAAGTGTGTGAGGTATCAAGTTTAATTCATGCTAGGTGCAAACAACCTTGAAGTGGTCACGCCATCCTCCTGAAAAGGGAGGGCTTTACCTGGTTTGAGTATGTGTGGCGGTGGGCTCAAACCTCGTGGATTAGTCGACCATTGTGTCGGAAATCACGGTTAAAAAAAGAAGAGAAAGAAACTCTTTGCAAATTAATAACTTTATTAATGTATAAACCTTTCAAAAAATCTATCATAATGGATGCTCTCATACTAATAAAGTATCAATACCAATGTTTTAAAAACCGGGTTGACCCGACCGGTTGAACCGGTTGAACCGTGAACCGGTTGAACCGTGAACCGGCTCGGAGACCGGGCCGGATGTGGCCGGGTTTTTGCTTGTTTGAGAACCGGATTGAACCGCCGGTTTTTTCGTTAAACCGAGTTGACCCGGTCTGATTAACCCGACCGGGTCATGATTTTTTATAAAAAAAATATTTCAAAAACTTTTTTTCTATAAATATTTTTAAGTTTTAAAGATATATATTGAAGTAATGATTATTAGTGTTAGTTAAAATAAATTTAAACTAACTTAAAACGTTCATTAATATGGTTTTATTATAATTATTACAAATTATAAGCATAAATGAATTATTTTTGCAAATTTTACAATAATGTTTTAAATATAAAATTTTAAACTGAGGTTAGTGAGTAAAAAATAAATAATACATATTAAAAATATAAAAAATATACATATATAAAGAACTGGGTTAACCCGGCGGTTGAACCGGTTGAACCGTAAACCAGTCACTAGACCGAGTTAACTAAAAAACCGGGTTTTAAAACATTGATCAATACTCATAATCAAATGAAAATAAATGAACATTTGATTATAAAAAAAAGTAAAGTTGGGCTTTATAAAATTGTATGAACCCAACAACATTTCAAGCCCATGACCCATCTCACAACCTCATCACCAACAATCAAAACCTGATTCCTTCCTCTTCTCCTTTTATAAAACCAAAACCTGTGTGTGATATTCATTTGACCAACACAACAACAACAACAAACAAAACACACCCACCTTTAAAAAAATGGCGTACGCGATGTTAAAACAAAGAACATCAGCAATGAAGTCAATCGGCCAAACATGGAGGCACTTTGCTTCTTTATCAGTCGGGGCTGATCTTGTAGCAGCCGCACCTAATGTCGCGCTGCAAAAAGCTCGATCTTGGGATGAAGGCGTTGAGTCTAAGTTTTCTGTTACTCCTTTGTCTGATATTTTTAAGGTTTGTTTTTGGCTACTTTTTAATGGGTATTTGTTAATTTTTGTCATTTTGGGTTTATGAGATATTGATTTGTGTTTTTTTTATGTTTTTATTTCAGGGGAAAAAAGTTGTGATTTTTGGGCTTCCTGTAAGTTTATTTTTTATAAATTATACTACTAATGTAGTCCTATTTAGATAGGATTAGGGGTGTTTGTTTAGGCTTATATAGCGTAAGCCCATTTCGAGCTTATATTTCATAAGCCTTGATTTTGTGGCTTATTTTGAGACTTATGGTCTTATATAAGTTTATAATGATATAATAAACTTATATAAGCCCCTAAATCTTCAAATAAGTTGCAAAATTGGAACTTATAAAATATAAGCCAAAATGGGCTTACATTTCATAAGCCAAAACAAATAACCCCTTAGAGTAATTCGTAATTTTGATAGAGGACTTGTTAGTCTAGCAATTGGTTTGTATGAAGTTTTGAATGGGATTCTAAGAATTAGTGAAATTTGGATTAGTTTATTGATGATTTTAGGGATATAGGGATTATGTCATAGAATAGCAATGAACGTTCTTCATTGTCTCGTTTTGATATGTGAACTCTTAAAAAAAGATGTGCAAATGTCACGAACTTTCATAAGTGTTATCCCTGAATGTGCAGATTCAAACACTTTATGAAACTTTGTTGCTATTACATATATTTTTCCAAGTTCACATACCAAAACAAGACGAAGAAAGTTCGTTGCTATCCCGTGACTTAATTTTCATGATTTTATGAGCTTAGTGAAAGAGTATATAAATTGACGGATAAAGATGAATGTAATCATTTTTTTGTCAGGTATTTGTTGTTTATAGTTTCATCCTGACCCTGCATTCTGTGAAGTGTTGGAAATTTTATTTGTACATTACACAGTTCCATCAGTGTCTCTTCATTTCCGATTTTTAGTACTTTGTCAATAAATTGAAAGAAATGTTTCTTGAAACGATAACAAAGGAGTTTGTTGGAAAGTTTAAGGAATTTATGTTGAATCTTCCATCAGTGTCTCTTCATTTCCGATTTTTAGTACTTTGTCAATAAATTGAAAGAAATGTTTCTTGAAACGATAACAAAGGAGTTTGTTGGAAAGTTTAAGGAATTTATGTTGAATCTCAAGGTCAATAACTATTCCACTGAAATTGGGCCTTTTTTGGCACTGAAATTACTGTTAATCTACATTCGTGAGTTTAAGTATGTAATCACGGAAATGCAACTTTTCATGTAGGCTTTAGGTGGATTTCGTAGTTTTTTTTCTTAGCTTTTTTGACAAAGAGTAACTTTGTTGATTCTTGTATTAAAAGTACAAGCAAGCCTAAATTGATAAGTATTAGTAGTTATTCTGATTCAATATTCTCCCTCTTACGAAAGTTGGCACCCAATACGGTTCCTCACCTAACGCACCTCTCCTGCCACCCACCACATGCTCTTCCCCATCTAATTTGAACAAATTAATAGACATACATGATACATCAACAGAGAAATATGATTTTAATTGATGAGAACTACCACCCATGCATATAGAAGCTTTTGAAGATTTGAAGATTTAAAGATTCTTTGAAAACATGTTCCTTGTGCCAGCATATCTTGCTTAACATGTAAACGTACTTGTTCTTCAATATCTCAATTAACATAGTACTGACATTTTGCGGTTCTTAGTGATATATTGTTAAAAAAAATATTGATAGCACATTTTGTGCGGCTTAGGATGTAAATCTAATACATATACTCCATTGTTATATAGTTTCCTGTTGTTCCTGGTCTTGTATATCATAGTCACAGGAAACGCTGACTCGGCCGCGTTTCGCGTTTCGGATCGTTCGTACCCAAACGCGGTACGATCGCGACTCAGATCGCTCGGAAACGCGATCTGAGTCGCTATATTCAGCGTCCCCAAACATTGTCAATCAGCGTACCGAAGTGTATAGGATCGGCGTACCGGAATAGACCGGTACGACGTACCGGAACGGATCGGTACGGCGTACCGAAGTGAGAGGGTACGACGTATTAAATTCAGCAGATACATTTATCTACAAATTAAACTTAAACAAAACTTTAAATAATACACATATTTATTACACTCCCAAAGTACAATTATTTAATTAAAGTTGCTTTTAACAAAACTTAAACTAAACTGCTTGGCATTGTTCTTCATCGTTACTATCTGATGTAGTATGTATTGTCTGATATGTGTAACATTCTGATCTTTCGGTATGTTTTTCAGAATTAAAACCATCTCACATGAACATGTATGCTGAGACAAAATCTTTTGGAAAGAATGTTCAAGCACAATCTTTTGGGTATTGATATATTATCTAGATATTTGGTTTATATGTACGCTAATTTAGAAATATATTATTTATATGGTACGTCGTATCAAATTGGGTACATCGTACTAAATTATATGGTACATCGAACCGAAGCGAACCGGAGCGTACCGGAATGAGCCTACCCCCTACGTACCCAATTCTAAGGACCCGCGTATTGCGTACCCGTTTCTCGTTTCCGTACCGAAGCGTACCGCGTTTCGTGTGACTATGTTGTATATATAGAGGTCTTCACCTCTCATAATGATATAACACGAAATGCTCCTTTGAATCTGTTTACATATTGCTTGTTTATATAACATCATCTTTTGTTTAACATGTGATGTATTTTGAATAGCTTATAAACATAAAATATAGTAGTATTACGCAGTTACAGCATGAAATGTCATCTTCAATCATTTCATTATATTATAACATCACTTTTGGGATCTTCTTACGTGTATAGGGTGCATTCACTGGAGTTTGTACTGCTCAGCATGTTCCAAGCTACAAGAAAAATATTGACAAGTTTAAGGCCAAAGGTGTAGATTCAGTGATATGTGTATCTGTAAACGATCCATATACAATGAATGGCTGGGCTGAAAAGCTTGAAGCCAAAGAAGCTGTAAGTTTCCCTCACGTCTATCTTCTTTTTGTTATTTAATATTATAACTTGCTGTATTCGCGGTAAATGGCATATATAATTCTTGAATTGCACACTACTGACTCACACATCTTTTAACGATATTGATAGGCTGATTAAATCTACACATTTAGATTGGCTTTTGAGCATATCCATATTTTTGTTATTAGAAAACTTATAGACGATCCTTGCCACTAGTATAATTCATGACCAGTTCAGTGGGGGATTGAGTAGATCACTATGTGTTTCAGTTTAATACTATAAATACATTGGTGCAGAGGTAAAAAATTTTATTCTCCCACAGTTAATAGGAACTTGTAACAGTGTTCATGTCTCTCAAGGGACACTAGGTAAAGGTTACAATCAATGCTAATGACATTGCATGCAACTACATACTACGAGTACTAGGTAACAAAGCATGTATGACAATTTACATGTTATAAGAACATGTACTTAAATCCTAATGTTTAAAATTAGTTTATAAAATCTGATTTCCGTTCATGGGTTTCTACTTTTCGGCTTCTCATATTCCTTGATACTTACCTAAATGTTTTGTTAAATTACGATGCAGATTGAATTCTATGGTGATTTTGATGGTAAGTTTCACAAGAGCTTGGACCTGGAGTTAGATCTCAACTCTGCGTTGCTTGGACATCGTTCAACTAGGTACGTCTCAAATTTTAAATCTTTTGTTGTTCTGTACTTGGTATATAAAACTCGGTCCAAAAAATGACTCGGATTATTATTTTCATTGTCAGCCGATAGACACTCTTTGAGTAGTTCAATGCATACGATAGAATTTCCCCATGAAATGATCTTTTTATATATCGACCTTAATGTTCGACAGTCACGAAAGAGGTAAATTAATGGGCATAGGGGGAAATTTCAAATTTGTTTTCATTTCAAGGTATGATTTGGGTTATGCTTATTTGACTTAATTTTTATCAAATGGGTCGAATCTGTAATAACGGTTTCAAAGTTGTCCAATCGATACTTTTGAGTTTTGGTTTATACATGAATTTTTAATAGGGATGTCCATCGGTTCGGTTCTCGGGTTGTTCGATTTATTCGGTTCGGGTTATTCAGGTTAATTTTTCTCGGGTCAACACCGAAAACCGAATTTGGATTCGGTTTGGTTTTGCGGGTTGACCCGAATTATCCGAATTGTTCTAAGAAATATAATTATATAGATATCTTGCAAAAAAATTTATTTCAAGTATAAATACAGTTTTTTTATATTAGGATTAAATTCTAATAATCATTTAATATATATAAACATATCTAAAAATATATATATTTGTATAACTTCTTTCGGTTCGGTTTTCGTTTCCAATTGCCAAACCCATTCCCAACCTGAAAACCGAATTTGTAGTTCGGTTCGGTTATGACCCAAAACCCGATTTCTATTATCGGTTCGGTTTTAGTTCGGGTTTGATTGGGTTCGGTTTTTGGTTTTTGTGGGTCAGACCTTAAATTATGGACACCCCTAATTTTTTGTAGTTCGGTTCGGTTATGACCCAAAACCCGAATTCTATTTTTGGTTTGGTTCTAGTTCGGGTTTATTGGGTTCGGTTTTGGTTTTTGTGGGTCAGACCCAAATTATGGACACCCCTAATTTTTAAAATCATTGATGTATATGGTTTTGGGTCAACACGACCCATTCTAAACTAAACTTGGAGTCAAGTTCAATTGTTAGGTTGTTTATTTCAGTAGTTTGCATTTTGCAAACTCTCAATGTATTTTCACTTGATCATTTTATATGGTCATATCAATATCAATTTCAAGTTTGCCAAAAAAAAAAAAAAAAAAACTAGTCCAAGTCGTCCAAATGATAATTTTGGTTTATATAATTCTATAAATTGCTGTATTGAAAAATTTGAACTTTTATTCCAGTTACGTGTAAATCATATCATCACAGTATTCATTTATATATATGGTTTTGGGTCAATACGACCCATTCAATCTGTACCAACCTAACCAGCCCAATGTGCCACCTGTGCTCATGGGACAGAGGGGTTCTTAACATGTTATATATAATACTGTATAGTGGTAAGGTTAAGCTTAATCTTATGTGCTGCATTCTATATTCAAATGTTGAATGAAGTGGCTGATGTGAATATTTCCCTAAAATTTTCACAGATGGTCAGCCTTCGTGGAGGATGGCAAGGTTAAGGTCCTGAATGTGGAGAATGTTCCATCTGACTTCAAGGTTTCTGGAGGTGAGGTCATCTTGGACCAGATATAGAGAGAGTTCATTTCTCTTGTTCTACTGTGCAAACTGTTAGGAAAAAAACTACTGAATAATGCCAAGTATTGCTTTAACTATATTATATCCACATTTTTCTTGTAACTCAGTGGGATATAAGTTGGCAATCATCAGTGTAAACATTATGAACCAAATCTCGCGTTAGAGATATACTAGTTGTGACTGTTGGCTTGTCTGTTATTTGTACCCTATAATGAACCCTAAGCTATCATGTTGTAACCAGGGATAAACCAACTTAAATAGTAGCATCACGACTCTATTGATGAATTTATATGAATTTATCCTTTTGTATTTGTAATCTCAAATAGGCGCACGCCCCTTGACTTTTGTCTGGTGACGCGAAGTACCGTACAGCCGTGCTCAGGTTAAGGACCTTAGTCTACAATCTACACTAAAACTCAGCTCGATATATAACTCGATGATCCTCTTATAGTGCATGCCTGAGTTCGGCTTGCTAGAATACATACTGAGATCATACCCCAGTTTGGGTTTAGCATTCTCAACCCTATTCCGCAGGTCTCAAAACTATCTATCTATATCTATATCTATACTAACTATAATGGAGGGATCCCAATTGTTGAAAGTTGAAATTTTTCAACAAAGCTTCTCATGTAAGTTTTAGTTTTTTTTTAACATTTAAAAATCTTTTTTCTATGTTTCCATCTTTACCATTTTGACTTTTGCTATGAAAATTGAAAGCTGTAGCCATATAGAAAACCCTAATCGTGCACACACAATAAAATTACCACATACGTATATTAAACATAACCAAGCCTCTCGTTTTCTCTCTCTAAAATCACAGCCGACACCACAGCCACCGGATCAGCCATTGCCATCATCTTCGCCATTAGCATGGTTGATTGATGTTTCTGGTTGATGGTTTGAGCCTAGGAGGTTTGGAGTATGATTGTTTTTGTTTGATAACAAATAAGGTCTTTATGGATCTATGATTTGGTTGTTCTTGATATACACAAAACCCACTCACCCAGCCGACCACACCAACTCACAACCACGGCCACCATTTTTAGTTCTAAGGTACATTTTAGTTTTTAACATGTTTATTTAGATCTAAGTTTTTTTTATAATGTTGGTATTTTTCAATAGCCATGGTTCGCCGCCGCTTGTTGCCCCTGTTACCGTTTTGATTCGTCGGAAACAACAGGTTGTGTAGCTTTTTCCCCGTCGCTCGGGTCTTATTAGTTGATTGTTCAAGATTTACTATTAATTATCCATTATTTACTTTCTTAGTTGTATGGTAAATTTTGGTATGCTACATACAGAAGCAATAAAATTGGAGCCTTAACTATGACACTTTCTTTATTCATAGAAAGAACAATAAATCTGCAAGTGTTATGCATGATTATGAATTGTTGATTTGTTTGGTTAGTTATTGACACAACTTTTGCATTGTCATGTCTATGTAGGTGATCATTTATGCAAGAAAAAAATGATTAAGAGGCATTATTTAACACCCCCAAATTTACACGCAGCGGAATACATCTTTGGGTGCTAAACAATGATACAACAACACATAATTTATAAAGAACGACTCGAAAAGAGACGTTTTAGATTTATCGTTCCTAAAACATTTGTCAGAGTAGCGTAGTCCCAAGTAATCGTTACCAAAAGATAAGTTAAAACAACATATTAGTTTGTTTTAAAAATGGAACGATAAATAAATCGAAGAGTTTGAACAACATAACAGTGCACAACTTCATTCTCGTGACCTCCAAGCTTCCACTTCTTGATTACCTGAAATACATGTGAGTAAAACAATCAGCAAAAATGCCGAATGAATCTATAGGTTTATGAAATCAATTTGAACACAAGCAAAGATTATAAGTTTGTGGCATGCTTATAAGCATCAAATAATAATTTGCATCAACAATGATAATTGTATATAGCATAAATTGCAATAAGCTCATGGAACCGAGCCCTTAGACACTCCCATATCAGTCTAATAAGACGAGAGATTTATTAATTGTCGGTTACCTCCAGATTATTGGTACATTGCCGTATACCTGACTTCTCAATACAATATGCTCAAACAGTGTGGAGGTCGGGCCTAAGCTTCTATGACAAGTCCACAAAAACTGAACCGGGGCGGCTTCCCCCATAGATCTATTAATTGTACTAGCGGTTAACCCATCATAGGTTAATTAACGGTCCATAATTGAGGCTTTAACTAAGGCAATCACTTAATGCAATTTAAAGGCAACCACGGGTCCATTCATAGAGGGACAAAGCATACCATTAAAAATCTTGTGTTCTAAGTTTATAAAAACATGTATTCCCCCTCGCGGGTTTAAAATCATTCTTTTTAACTGGACTTACCCGAAAATCCTGTCATCTATTCTTGTCGTCTAATGAGCTTCGTGTGATTCATAAAATTTTCATGTGTCGAGCTTGACGAGTGACTTGTGGATAAGGATTTATTTATTCCTTTTTGATGAGATACAACTTGACAACAAGTTGCGTTTTGTAAAAGAACCAGTGGAGATCGTGGATCGAGATTCACGTAGGAACGTGAAGACTTCTTTATAAGGAATGCCCTCATCCTTCCGGGTAGTGAACAACTCGTGTATGAGGCGAGTTGAGCGTCGGGACGTCGCTCCCTTAAGGTGGTGAGGATGTAAAACCCGTAAAAATAAGGTCATAATTTAATTCTACTTTCAATTATTTTGAAGTATTTTATAACGTTAAATATTATTATGTTTAACGGTTTAAGTTAAAACCGATATTAAATATTATATTTTAATATTTTGACGAGTAACGAGGACTACTAGTGATCGCGATACCGACGGATGCCTAAAATTTTATATTTTATTATCAATCGTTTCGATATTTAATATTTTCGACGATATCGTTTTAATTACGTATCGAGTCGTTATATTATTATTTTTTGTGTGCGTTTAAACTTTTAAGTATTTTTACGAAACCCGAGTCCCGTAAATATTTGTAAAATTGACTTTTAGTCATTTCCCGCTTTTTAACTAATATTTACATTTTGGACCAAAACTATCACAAATTGGCAAAAACTACCCTAACTCCACACTATAACTAACACTTCCACTAACACTTTTCTTTTAATAAATTCATTTAACAAAAACATCAACCAACTTCTTCTTCTCCCTTTGTTTTAGCCATCCACCATTAACACAAAAAACACCATGATCAAAATTTTTCTAGCTTGATCCAAGAGAAACTAAAACAAGTCCCATCCTCCATTTTCAAAGGGCTACAATATGGTATAAAATTTTCATACATGCAACCATATAAATTTTTCAAGAAAAGTTGGTTATGTTTGATCCAAATTTGTTGTATGCATGTGTTAGTAGTGATGATCAAAAGATTTTCATGCTATGTTTTTATTAAAAAGTTGATTTTTAATTTTTGGGTTTTTGATTTTGATGATGATGCAAGTGTTAGGGATGGTTCATGATGATATTAAGGGTGTAGGATGATGAGGAAAATTGTTAGAATTGATCAAAAACATGATTTTGTGGGAGATTTTGAAAGGTGATTTTGGGCAGTAGGTTTGAGGCCGTTTTTAGGGGTCTTACTGTTTGATAGTCACTTAACTAATTGGATAGGGTTGTAGAGAATTTCGTTAGCTTCGATTTCATATAAAGTAGGCCTTCCAACTCCAAACGAGGTGGAAGATACACTAGTTTGATTTTCGTGTACCGGGAGGCGAGTGTCGACACAATCCGAAAATTGTTGTCGATATTTGGATCGAATCTCGGGGACTATAAAATGAGTTTCAAAATGATTCAAGGGCTGTTCTCAGGCTCCAAGTTTAGTATTTTGAGTCTATTTTTAGAATCAAGTGGCGGTTTTACAAATGGAGTTGTTTAGAATGGTCAAAATGGTTTCGTAAGTCAAGGTCGCTAAACTGTCCGGATTTTGTGATTCAAAAATGAGTCGGGCAGGGAACTTTAGAAGTAAAATATTTTAATGGGCTTTTGAGAGGATCTTTCTATATATAGTAAGTAAGTTCTCTGACTAGTATCATAAAAATTTGATATGTTTAAGTATGGGAAAACGGCTTGGACATTCGGTATGTTCCGGCAGATTTTTATTAAAGGCATATAATAATAAAATGAATATATAGGAGAGTATAATAGAACCACTTGCATCGTTTTCTCTCGAGTTGTCGTGATTTTATACTTGAGTTTGATTTTATTAAGTATCATTTATTTCTCGAGTCTATTATTAATGTACGCACCTTATTTGCTAGGTTGCGGTTGTCGTGTTTTTCGGGCATCTACTATCGTCGGCGATCGTCTTCAACTACTATAAGTACTAAGGTGAGTCTATAGCCTCGCTTTATACTAGTTATTAAATGATTTTAAACCCGCGAGGGGGAATACATGTTTTTATAAACTTAGAACACAAGATTTTTAAAATTTTTTCGTCAAAAATTTTTTCGTCAAGTAAATTCAAATTTTTTCCATACTAGTTTTAGGACATTTCTAGCTCGATTTCAAATTTTGGCGATTACAAAATTTTTGGACTACCGTTTTAGTCGGACTGGAGAATTTATTGTCGGCCTGGAGAAAAATTGCAATTTTCGGAATTTAAACCACAACAACAATCACAACAAATCTACTTAAGATCCATATTCACTTCATCATTTTAGAGAATTTTGGGATGGATTCTACTGCAGAATATCGTGTGACGAACAACAACATCATGGTCGCGGGTAATAAAGAGAGACCACCAATGCTTGTGGCTGGTCGATATGCTCAATGGCAATCACGCTTTCTTCGCTATCTTGATACAAGACCTAATGGTGATGCCTTGAGACAATGTATTAACCATGGCCCATATGTCTTTTCTGAAATTGATGTTCCTTATACACCAGCCACAGACACATGTCCAGAAGTACCTGCAACAAAGAAAAAGGAAACTTTATCTGACCTTACACCCGAGAAACGTGCTTGGCATGATGCAGAAAAAGAAGCGATCTATATGATCCTAAGTGGAATTGGAGATGATATTTATTCCACAGTCGATGCATGTCCTACAGCACAAGAAATGTGGACGGCCATTGAACGCTTGCAACAAGGAGAGTCTCTCAACAAGCAAGATGTCAAAACAAACTTGTTTTGGAACTTTGGTAAGTTTACTGCATTGGATGGAGAATCAATTGAGTCCTATTATTCAAGATTTTACAAGATGATGAATGATATGACAAGAAACAACTTGGAAGTCTCCACCATGCAAGTCAATGTGCAATTTCTACAACAACTCCAACCAGAGTGGACACGTTTTGTCACTTTGGTGAAACAACAGAAGCAGTTAGACAAGGTAAACTATCACACTCTCTTTGATATCTTGAAACAATTTCAGCATGAAGCAAATGAGATTCGAGCTGAACGAGTTGCAAAGACGGCTAATCCACTTGCTTTATTAACTACCACTCAAAATGTTCAAGATCATCGATCTCGTGCTCCTAAGCCATACTCTAGCCCATCATCCTCACCACGATATTCCACATCATCCAAGTCTTCATCATCCACAAGATCACGCGGCAAAGCACCAAGAGCAACTTCACCACCATCTGAGTCATCATCTGAAGAAGATAGTGATGAAGATCAAGCTCAGAAGAATCGTGAGATGAAACAACAAATTGCTTTCATTATGAAGTCTTACCAGAAGATCTACAAACCCACCAACAACAATCTTCGAACATCATCTAACACAAAGAACCGATATGTTGCGAGTCCTCCAAGGTATGACACACGTCGACGTGGTGAAAGTCCTTCTAGGTATGATCGACATAATCCAACGCATGTTGAGGGTTCTGCAAGATATGATCGACAAACTGCAAAGTATGATACTCAGAGGATTGCTGCTGCTACTGGGAATAGGGAAACGGTTGGAAGTCAAGTGGTTCAGCAAAGCGGGATTCAATGTTTTAATTGCCAAGGTTTTGGGCATATGGCAAAGGAATGCAGAAAGCCGAAACGGGTTAGGGACTCTAGCTACCATAAGGAAAAGATGCTGCTATGCAAGAAGATGGAAGCAGGGGTCAAACTGTCAGCTGAGGAAGGAGCTATGCTTGATGACACTGATGATGAAGCCTCCGACCAGGAATTAGAAGCACATTACTCGTACATGGCACATGTTGAAGAAGTTCTCAAAGTCACTGAAGATGACAATGGTCCTATCTTTGACACTGAGCCAATCGATAAGGTACACACTACTGATGAATATAATGTGTTTGGTGATATTCCTGAGCATAGTGATCTACCCAATGCCATTAATGACACGTGTATGATGGAAACGGTTGATAGTAATACCACACCCGATTCATCAGACATGTGCAATAATGAGTCTGAGGATGATCAACATGTAAATGAATATGATGAAGAGGAACGTATTGCGCTTGCTAATTTAATTGCTACTTTACAAAAAGATGTCACTGAAAATAAAAAGAGTCAAAAGCAATTAAAGAAGGCAAACGCTACGCTCACTCAAAGTTTTGAAGAATGCAAAGCTGCTCTTATCAAATCTACTGAGATGACTGAAAGCTATAGAGATGAGCTCCTTCAGAAAACCAAAGAGCTTGAGGGGTACAAGGGAAGTGCGTTAAAAGGTCAAAAGGACGATTTTGAAAACAAATATAATACCACTCTTGAGTTATTAGCTAAAGAAAAGCGTCAATATAATGTTTTCTTAATGGATGAACGTCAAAAAACGTACCTTGCCAATACCAAAGTTAATGAACTTGAACAAAAGCTCTCTATGACCACTACTGATTCTGCTAAAATTCTAGAGGATAAGAAACAAGAGGTAGATGCGTTAAAACAAGACTTCAAAAGTAGATATGATAAAGAAACCGAAAAAGTTACGAAACTAGAAGCACAAGTCGACTTTTTGAAGAACGTTGTTTATAAAACGCATGATTCTATTCAATCCGTAAGAATGCTAGCACCTCCATCAATGTTTAAGGGTCAAGCTAGCTTTGCAAGTCCTGAGTACCTTGCCAAAGCTCAAGCTGCGAACCCGCATCTTTATCTTGATGAGACTGAAAGGACAGATCTTGATTGCATGCCTCTAAGTGCCAATAGTGAAGAGACTGCCCTTTGGGATGCTGATAGTCAACCATCAGTTAATAAGGAGTTTGTGAAACCATATAATTATGCTTATGAGAATAGTCTTTATGGTCTGTTCCACAAACAAACTCAGAAATCTCGTGAGGAAGTATTTTTAGAATGCAGGGAAAAGAGAATTCAATGGAAGAAAGCGTTTGCCACTAAGAAAACAAACGTTTCTAAGTTCATCAACTACTTGCCCCTAGATGCTTCTAAAAGCAAGAGTAGGCAGATATTTGGGTTTCTTACTCATTACATAGATAATATTAAGTCCATTATTGATAATGATTGGAAACAACGACAAAATGACGAGTGGAAGAAACCAATTCCTCAAGACATAACTGTGCTTGTCAAACAAATCTTAATACCGAACGCGGCCACACTAAAAGAAAATGTTCTTAAATTCGAAAGCTTAATTCGGTCCGAAATGTTTGATGATTTACAATATGTTGAGTCTCTTGAGAAAGCAATTGATGATCTTCAAATGGACAAGTCCGTTTTCTCTGATGAATATGATTTACTCTTGCAAGAATGCGTTTCTAAAGATATTATGTGTGCTTATTTTACATCTTGTGCCGATATTGATGAATATTCTGAAGTTGCATGCCAATATCTTGATAAGCTCAAAGAATGTGAACGTCTTGAAATTGAGCTTTCGAAACGTAAAGAAAATGTTGACAAAAAGGCTTTTGAGTTACTTCAACACAAAACTGATTTCCTTCAAAAACATTGTCATTCACTTGAACTTGCTTTGCAAAAAGATGTTGGTCGTTTTCCACATGATAATAAATTGCAAGAAAAACTCTCGCAAACATTTCGAGAAATGAATGAACAGAATTTGGAAATTAAAGGGTTGGAAGCTCAATTACAAGACAGGGATAGAGCGATAGCTGAGTTGCAGAAACTTATTGCTAAAATGGGTGGGAAAATTGTGGAACCTAGCATTAAGAAAAATGTTGTTAGACAACCCAATGCCTCTAAAGAAAATAGATCCTCTATCTTGGGAAAACCATCTGCTTTATCTAATTCCTCGTTTGCAAAACCTGTGTTTGCCCCCAAGATGGATGGAAAGGAAAGGTTACCACAAGCTCAACCCATAAGGAATCCTGTAGCACCAAGCGTTAAGCACAATAATGTGATTAAACCAGGGATGTATAGAATGCCCACTAAGCCCACAAACAAAGATACTCACTCGCCTCAGACTTCTAGAAACACTAATATTCGTGTGTCTTCTACTACAGGAATAGTCTCCACTACTAGTGTTAGCCGGCCTCAGCTTAAGAGCACTCAAGAGAATGATAAGGTCTGGAAACACAAGAATCAAGGGAAGATGAAGCAAGTAGAAGAACACCCTAGGATTTTCAATGTTTCTAAGAATAAAACGTCTGTAATCGCGTGTCATGACGATTTGAATGATTCAACTTTGAATGCTATGAATGTGAAATTTGTTTGTGTCAAATGTGGCAAGTGTGCTAATGATAATCATTCTATGTGTGCTATAAATAAAGTCAAAGGCGTAGATACTAGAACTAAGAAGCAAGTTGCAATGCCTATTAGAGCTAGTAAACCCAAACGCAAAGTGAACCATTCTGGTGCAACCCCCACTAAGAAAAGTAATGCATCAGACTCCACCACTAAGAATCCTAGAAGCAAAATTAAGGAATTATATGAGTCTGCCAGTAAGTCTTGGAAATGGTGGTTTGCTAATCAATGTCCTCCCGGATATAAATGGATGCCAAAAGTTAGGACAGAAAATGTGAAAACGAGTGTTAGTTTGCCTTTAAATGTTGATAAGGACACTAATGATTCTACTATCACAACTACTGTGGTATCCAATTTAGCAAATGCTCCATCGTGTTCTAACTCTTCTGCAGGTGATACAAATAATTCTCTTCATAATGGACTCCGGATGCACGAAGCACATGACGGGGAATCTCAAGCTTCTAATTAACTTCGTGGAGAAGTTCCTAGGTACGGTCCGATTCGGAAATGATCAATTTGCACCGATCCTAGGATATGGAGATTTGGTTCAGGGGAATATCACGATTAAAAGGGTATACTACGTCGAAGGGCTCAATCACAATCTTTTCTCGGTTGGTCAATTCTGTGATGCGGATTTGGAAGTTGCTTTCAGAAAGAAGACATGTTTTGTTCGTGATTATGATGGGAATGACTTACTTACCGGTACACGGGGTACTGATCTTTACACAATTTCACTTCAAGACACAACTTCATCAACTCCAATTTGCTTCATGGCTAAAGCTTCAACGACTCAGGCATGGTTATGGCATCAACGTCTTTCTCATCTCAACTTTGATACCATTAACTTGCTTTCCAAGAAAGATATTGTGAGAGGCCTTCCAAGCTTGAAATTCATCAAAGATCATCTTTGTTCTTCTTGTGAACTTTGTAAAGCTAAACGAAGTAGCTTCAAAACAAAGACAACACCAAGCTCTAAAGGACGGTTAGATCTTCTTCACATGGATCTGTGTGGTCCAATGCGTGTTCAGAGTATCAATGGAAAGAAATATATTCTGGTAATTGTCGATGATTACTCAAGGTACACATGGACTCACTTCTTGAAGTCCAAGGATGAAACACCCGACGTTCTCATCAGCTTCCTAAAATTGATACAACGTGGTCTTCAAGCTCAAGTTAAAGTGGTTCGTACTGACAGAGGTACTGAATTTTTGAATTCAAAACTGAGAAACTACTTTGAAGCTGAAGGAATTGAACATGAAACATCTATTGCTCGAACACCCGAACAAAACGGCGTTGTTGAAAGACGAAACCGTACTTTAGTTGAGGCTGCTCGAACATTGTTATCCGCTTCAAAACTTCCACTATACTTTTGGGCCGAAGCCGTGTCAACCGCATGCTACACACAAAACCGCTCCTTAGTTATCCCAAGACACGAAAAGACACCATATCACATAATTAATGATCGCAAACCTTCACTCAAACACCTTCATGTTTTTGGATGTACGTGTTACATTATTCGAGATGGTGAAAATTTGGACAAGATGAAAGAGAAAGGTGATGCATGCATTTTAGTGGGATATGCAACTCAGTCAAAGGGATACAGAGTGTACAACAAGAGAACAAAATTGATTGTCGAGACAATTCACATCCGATTTGATGAATCTCAAGAGATGGCACTTGAACAAAACAGTTTAAGTCCCGATCCACAACGACAAACGACTTCCGTTCACAACCGCACGGAACTCGGAACTCAAGACCACATCAATGAATCGTCAAGTTCAACGCTGGTTCCAGAAAATGTTCCTAGAGCTGATATGATAGTCGACACGACAATTGAAGAGTTGGAAATGTTGTATGGACCAATGTATGATGAATATTTCACGGGGGAGAAACAAGTTGTATCGAAGTCTTCCGCTGTCACTCATGATACGAATGATGATATCGATCATCATCAACAAAAGAATACAACTTCATCTACTTCAACACGGGTTGTTGCAGATTTACCTCCTCAGAATATCACTTCAACAATCGATCCTACAACATCCACAACTACTGTCATTGCTCCAGAGAACACAAATCAAGCAGACGGTGCATCATCTGACGATGACGAATTTATCAACCCATTCGGTACACCGGTACACGAAACTGGAGAGTCTTCTACTCGCCATGTTGATCCGTCAAATATGCATACGTTTTATCAACGACATCCTTCAACACATCATTGGACCCGAGATCATCCTTTGGTTCACGTAATTGGAAACCCTTCACCGCCTGTTCGTACAAGACGACAACTAGCCACCGATGCTGATGTTTGTATGTTCGCACTCGCCGTGAGTTCAGCGGAACCGAAAAACATCAAAGAAGCATTAGCTGATCATGCTTGGATTGAATCGATGACGGATGAACTTCAACAATTTGAAAGACTTAAAGTCTGGGAACTTGTTGACAGACCATACGATGTGACTCCATTAAATCTTCGTTAGATCTGGAAAAACAAGATGGATGAAGAGAATACGATCATCAAGAATAAAGCTAGGCTAGTGGCTAAGGGGTATGGCCAGAAAGAGGGAATTGATTTTGAAGAATCATTTGCACCAGTAGCTCGAATGGAAGCAGTCAGGATTTTTCTTGCTTATGCTGCACATAAGGGATTCACTGTCTATCAAATGGACGTAAAGACAGCATTTCTTAACGGTCCTTTGAAGGAAGAAGTCTATGTCACGCAGCCGGAAGGATTCGTCAATCCTCATTATCCTGACAAGGTGTATCGTCTCCACAAGGCACTATATGGACTCAAGCAAGCTCCAAGGGCGTGGTACGACGAGCTCTCAAAATTTCTAGTATCCAAAGGTTTCTCAAAAGGTTCCATTGATCTAACTTTGTTCACTTATAAATATGGGGATGACATTTTGCTTGTGCAAATTTATGTTGATGACATTATTTTCGGGTCTACAAACCCAAAACTTTCAAAATGGTTTGAAAAAGTAATGCACAGCAAATTTGAAATGTCGATGATGGACGAACTAAAATTCTTTCTAGGAATTCAAGTTCACCAATCCCCAAGTGGTATCTTTATAAACCAAGCTAAGTATTGTCAAGAGATAATCAAAAAGCATGGTATGACTTCATGTGACCCCGTTGGGACACCATTATCAACCACATCGCTAGATGCTGACTTGGAGGGATTACCCATAGATCAAACGAGATATCGTTCCATGATCGGGTCCCTCATGTACTTGACAGCAAGCAGACCTGATATTCATCATGCTACATGCTATTGTGCACGATATCAAGCACGACCCACTGAAAAGCACCTCAAGGAGGTTAAACGGATCTTTCGGTACCTTAAGAATACCATTCACATGGGACTCTGGTATCCGAGGGAAACCGGTTTCTTTCTAACGGCCTATTCAGATTCTGATCATGCAGGGTGTCTTGATACACGTAAAAGTACTTCTGGCGGTGCACAATTTCTAGGTCAAGACAAGCTTGTGGGATGGTCTTCCAAGAAGCAGGATTGCACGTCACTGTCATCAGCCGAAGCGGAGTATGTGTCTCTATCTGCGAGTTGTGCTCAAGTTCTTTGGATGAGAACACAACTCACGGATTATGGCTTCCATTTTGATAAAGTACCTATGTACTGTGACTCAAAATCGGCCATAGCCATCTCCTGCAATCCGGTTCAGCATTCCCGCACGAAGCACATTGATGTCAGATATCACTTCATTAAGGAACAAGTTGAAAAGGGTATTGTTGAATTATACTTTGTTGGAACTGATTACCAATTAGCTGACTTGTTTACAAAAGCTCTTTCGAAAGAGAGGTTTGCGTATCTAGTTAGGCAAATTGGTATGAGATGTTTGACTCCAGCAGAACTGGAGGTTCTGGCAAAGAAGCCTGCTTGATTCATCTATCAAACATCTACCTGTAAATATTAATCAAAAAGCAAAATACAAAAGTAAAAAATCTTTGATAATCCAAAAATATTCTTCTCGACATGTCTTTCAGTATCGATAATATGGACGTACCTAGAAATGTCGCTCAATAACGACACGGGTGTGTACATAAAGCTCGAATGAAAGTTGTAAATATTTTTCAAAACATGTCATTTCTATCTTTTGAAAAGGAAATTGTCTATTTTGGACAATATTTCTAACAACGGGTAGAGCAATCTATCACGGGTTGAGCTTGTCACAAAACATTCAACGTTTTGAGCTCAACACAATGGCTTGTAATCACTTTCAGATTGCAACCCGGATCTAAATTCACGGGGGAGTGTACGTTTTTGTACTCTTACCCTTAGCAAAAGAAGTTAAATCTTCTTACACTTGAGTGGATTCGTCAAGACATTCAAAGTCTATGAACTCAAGTTTATGCTTTAGAAAAACCTTTTCGTCAAAAAGAATTGATTTTTCAAAAAGCGTTGAACACAATTTTTTCAAGAATTTCTCAATGATATTCAAAATCTTTCAAAAATTGTGTTCAACAACTCCTATCCTCAAAAGTTTAATGTGGATCACATCCTCGTAATGACAATTCCATTGGATCAATTTTTGAGGGGGAGCATTTCAACTTCATGCAAAAGCTTAACACATCTTTCTCCTGGAGATTTCAAGACTATTTTTCAAAATATATTTTAATCAAATTTGGTATCTCTAATATCAAAAGATTTTATATATTAGAGATAGGGGGAGAAAATGTGATTAAAATGTGATCTAATATAAGACTCATGCACTTTAACTCTTACCCACATGTGCGAAACACTTTCGATTATCGATGCACATGTGAAGGGGGAGCATTTCTGAAACGACAAAACTAGCAAGGTGTTAAATGTTTTTCAAACACTTTGTTAGAATTTAAAGTGGTTTTCATGGTTACGATCAAATACCCACAACATCTTTAATTCACGACGTTATTGGTGTCAAAAGGGTGGTTAGGTTTAAGTCCTATGATCCAACCAGAACCGGAGGGATCTTCCCAGGGACAATCCAATAGATTATTAGAAGTCCTTAGGAAAGATGGAGTAGAATGTGAACGTAGCTGAATGCCGACTAAGTACTGATGATAGCACTGGAACAATCACAACAAAGTGCTATTAATGATGTCTTGGTAAGCATTGAAGGGGTTGAAGAATGAAAAAGAAATGTAAGGATAAAGGGTCTAAAGAAAGAAGCCCTCCATACAACTTAGGCAGAAACCGGGTCAACTCATCATGAAGACAAACTCATCATGGACCCAGTGATGTGAAGCACAACCCTTTCCTAGCTACTCAGGCTTCTCTCAAAAGAAGTTTGTTTTATTGTCACGGAGATCAACACGACTTCTATTGACTTTCTCACTCCGAGATAGTTGATATTGAATAGGTGGCATCTGCTCCAGCCTCCGACCACTAAAAGTGCACAAATCGAGTCTAGAGCCAAGAGATCAATCAAATCTCGTTAGGACACACGGATGAAGATCAAGAGAGTCCTACGCTATATCCTTGTGATATTGCTAGAACACTCAGAGTGATACTACTTAGTATTCACAATGATGAGTGGAAATCCTTCCAGTGTTAACATCAAACAGCACTGCGGTAGGTCATATGCAAGATTCTTTATGAATTGAACATATGTAAAACTGAAAAGCAACAGTGGTTTGATTCTGAATTGATTCAAACTCGTTTCAGGTTTCTACGCAATATCTTTATGGTCTTGCCAGAACATTCAGAGTGATATTCATTAATATTCACAGTGACGAATGGAAATCCTCCTAGCGTCAACATCAAACAGCGCTACGGTAGGTGACTTGTGAGATTCTTATGAATCAAACTTGTGTCAACTGGAAAGCAACAATGGTAAGACTCTTAATGAATCAAACTTGTTCCAGGAATTTGAATTGACGACTTTAATCAAGCGGATATTTATCCAATTGATTCACTCTTTATGTTCGCAGTCTTGCTTTGAGACGGTCGAGTAAAGAGAACGGCTAGTACTGCCGCGAAACCCTGTCAAGGAGATTCTTAATTGAATCTACCTGATCACAGGTACGATATTTAATATCGTATAACGGTCTTCACCGACCGGAGGTAAAACGCTACCGATTTAGGACGAATCTCAAAGCCATTCAGTCCGTGTCTATGTTTTGTCTCGAGAAGGTGGCGTCACGGTGTACTCAGCAAAGTCAGATATACACAACCACATATTCATGCCCAAAGACTTATCCAACAATTGATAGTGTGAGCATGTGGATAAAGACACAAGATCACAAGATGGCAAAGACAAGTCAAGGATGATTTGAAGATCTCAAGCTTAAAGACAAAGTCGAAAGACAACGACAAAGGCTCAAAGATCATAGCATGAAGGAACAAAACTACTGTTACACGTTCAAGACTCATTTATGACGAAATTCATAAATCTCCATTGATCTTCAAATATCAAAAGGGTATGACCTCACATTGGGGGAGATTGTTAGCCTCAAAATATTGAGTCAAACAAGAATGATCGGTCATAGGTTATTATTGTAACATTAGTTAGAACGTTGTAATAGATAGTTATTTAGTCGTGGTTCACGGGCTTGGATTTAAACTAATAAAGTCCAAAAGACAAGCCCGGCCCAATATATAGTCCATTAAAGCCCGCATGTGGGTGGACTATATATACTACCCTCCTAGCATGTTAGGAGGGTGGTTGGTTCATTTGTATTCTCATTCCTTAATCTAACATTCACCTAGTTCCAACCATTTTCTCTCTCACTTTCTCTCACTACTTTCTCTCTCTAGAATTCTTCTCATATCTTCCTTTCTTTCTTTAATCCGTGATTATATAACATCATATATTAGGGACAACAAAATTATTTCATAATATCAAAGTAAAACAATTTGTGAAGTAATTATAGTAAAAATGTCAATTAAAATTATATGGTGACATTTAATGAGGTATATAATAACCAAAAGGGTTGCAAAAAGTAGCTCATAGGAAAACCATTGAAATCTTCACGAATTAATAAGGTTTCAAAAGGTTATAAGGTTTAGACGGAAACGCCATGAGACACGCGATAAGAATGTCAACGAAGAATGTGAAGGCAAAACTTCAAAACTCAACTCAAATCAGTGGAAGGTTAGAAGAAAACGAAAATAAAATAACATCGAATGACAAATGAGTCATATATATAAAAAGAATAAATCAATCCATATGTGTATTCTATGTAAGATACTCGACACAACATGCTTTTAAGAAAATATATTATTCATTTTCAAATTACACCATTAATTTGGTAATAGCTAATCCTGTATTGTTTCTATTTTTAAACATTTTCACATGCAACTAGTATTAGTTATTTGTAAAATAATATTCGTTAAAATTTTACGATCTCAAATGAACTCAAAACTTCTTAGAAACGTTTAAAACCCATGTTCCGAATTTCTATCAGATTTGACTTTTAAATATGAGCCGATTAATTGACCCGATAAACGACATTTCCAAGACTCGGAGTCTAAAGCATTTTGATGCAAAACGACGTTTCAGACGACTTTCTAGTTTTACCCGAGACCTGAAAACCAATGTAAAATGACCAAAATACCCCTGCAAGTTCTGTGCAGGTTTGACTATTTTATTTTAAAAACGCAGGTTTTACTTTTAAGTTTTGACCTGTTTATACTGCCCCTACAGTTTCTGCGTAAAGTGTATTTTTCGACACTTTTTAACGGCTCAAAATATATACATATATACACACATGTCTTGTGGATTTTATAACAACGAAAAATAAATTTCGTAATGAGCATCAAATAAAATATAGCATAATGAATGACAGAAAATGCTTCAAGGTATTCAACACGAAATTTAGGAAGCAAGACGGTGAAAGACGTTCGTAATTTAGATTTCAAAATGCAATGTAGGCAAATCTCCTTGGTGCCACGATTGTCATAAACACAAAACATAACAAGAAAAGAATGGAACATTCATAGGTTGCGTTCCGAGAGCAAGAAGGTTAATGAAAAACAAATGATACAATTTTATATAAGTAAAATCGTATTCCAATTCTAGTGCCATAATCTAGGCGATGATTTATAAAATAACGATGACGTTACCGAGATATAAGTGAACAATACACTTCGGAGTCGATACATATAAATGTCAACGAATAGCGGTTAGTCTATTCCAAGGACACATTGAGCTACACAATGGTCTAGAAATTACGTTTCAAGACGTCTAAACACAAACAGTCGGAAGACGATTTGGATATCTATATAGATATCTCAAAGGGTTAAGCAATAAAAGTAACGCGCGCAGATGGAGGTATGTAAGGTCATAATATAAAATTCGCAATAAAAGCAATTTAAATACTTCAAAAATAAATACAGAAAGATCTTGAAAATTCAATGTATTTATTTAAGTTAATCATTAATAAATGATAAACTTTTATCGAAAAGTTTAACGACATAAATATATATCGATAAAGGGATCCTAGATATAAATATATCCATAAATGGATCATAGTATTTATTTATAAATACTTGCCAATAAGCTATACGTAATAATGCATACTAAAGTGGTAATCCCAGAAGTAGCTTGAACCTGAAGTCACGCGAAATCATGTGCACCGACTCTTTGAAAAAATAAAACCGCAGTTATAGTTTAGGTTTTTAGAAAAAGACCTAGTTCTCTATAACTCATGGCTCTGGTACCAATCTTTAACACCCCCAAATTTACACGCAGCGGAATACATCTTTGGGTGCTAAACAATGATACAACAACACATAATTTATAAAGAACGACTCGAAAAGAGACGTTTTAGATTTATCGTTCCTAAAACATTTGTCAGAGTAGCGTAGTCCCAAGTAATCGTTACCAAAAGATAAGTTAAAACAACATATTAGTTTGTTTTAAAAATGGAACGATAAATAAATCAAAGAGTTTGAACAACATAACAGTGCACAACTTCATTCTCGTGACCTCCAAGCTTCCACTTCTTGATTACCTGAAATACATGTGAGTAAAACAATCAGCAAAAATGCCGAGTGAATCTATAGGTTTATGAAATCAATTTGAACACAAGCAAAGATTATAATTTTGTGGCATGCTTATAAGCATCAAATAATAATTTGCATCAACAATGATAATTGTATATAGCATAAATTGCAATAAGCTCATGGAACCGAGCCCTTAGACACTCCCATATCAGTCTAATAAGACGAGAGATTTATTAATTGTCGGTTACCTCCAGATTATTGGTACATTGCCGTATACCTGACTTCTCAATACAATATGCTCAAACAGTGTGGAGGTCGGGCCTAAGCTTCTATGACAAGTCCACAAAAACTGAACCGGGGCGGCTTCCCCCATAGATCTATTAATTGTACTAGCGGTTAACCCATCATAGGTTAATTAACGGTCCATAATTGAGGCTTTAACTAAGGCAATCACTTAATGCAATTTAAAGGCAACCACGGGTCCATTCATAGAGGGACAAAGCATACCATTAAAAATCTTGTGTTCTAAGTTTATAAAAACATGTATTCCCCCTCGCGGGTTTAAAATCATTTAATAACTAGTATAAAGCGAGGCTATAGACTCACCTTAGTACTTATAGTAGTTGAAGACGATCGCCGATGATAGTAGATGCCCGAAAAACACGACAACCGCAACCTAGCAAATAAGGTGCGTACATTAATAATAGACTCGAGAAATAAATGATACTTAATAAAATCAAACTCAAGTATAAAATCACGACAACTCGAGAGAAAACGATGCAAGTGGTTCTATTATACTCTCCTATATATTCATTTTATTATTATATGCCTTTAATAAAAATCTGCCGGAACATACCGAATGTCCAAGCCGTTTTCCCATACTTAAACATATCAAATTTTTATGATACTAGTCAGAGAACTTACTTACTATATATAGAAAGATCCTCTCAAAAGCCCATTAAAATATTTTACTTCTAAAGTTCCCTGCCCGACTCATTTTTGAATCACAAAATCCGGACAGTTTAGCGACCTTGACTTACGAAACCATTTTGACCATTCTAAACAACTCCATTTGTAAAACCGCCACTTGATTCTAAAAATAGACTCAAAATACTAAACTTGGAGCCTGAGAACAGCCCTTGAATCATTTTGAAACTCATTTTATAGTCCCCGAGATTCGATCCAAATATCGACAACAATTTTCGGATTGTGTCGACACTCGCCTCCCGGTACACGAAAATCAAACTAGTGTATCTTCCACCTCGTTTGGAGTTGGAAGGCCTACTTTATATGAAATCGAAGCTAACGAAATTCTCTACAACCCTATCCAATTAGTTAAGTGACTATCAAACAGTAAGACCCCTAAAAACGGCCTCAAACCTACTGCCCAAAATCACCTTTCAAAATCTCCCACAAAATCATGTTTTTGATCAATTCTAACAATTTTCCTCATCATCCTACACCCCTAATATCATCATGAACCATCCCTAACACTTGCATCATCATCAAAATCAAAAACCCAAAAATTAAAAATCAACTTTTTAATAAAAACATAGCATGAAAATCTTTTGATCATCACTACTAACACATGCATACAACAAATTTGGATCAAACATAACCAACTTTTCTTGAAAAATTTATATGGTTGCATGTATGAAAATTTTATACCATATTGTAGCCCTTTGAAAATAGAGGATGGGACTTGTTTTAGTTTCTCTTGGATCAAGCTAGAAAAATTTTGATCATGGTGTTTTTTTGTGTTAATGGTGGATGGCTAAAACAAAGGGAGAAGAAGAAGTTGGTTGATGTTTTTGTTAAATGAATTTATTAAAAGAAAAGTGTTAGTGGAAGTGTTAGTTATAGTGTGGAGTTAGGGTAGTTTTTGCCAATTTGTGATAGTTTTGGTCCAAAATGTAAATATTAGTTAAAAAGCGGGAAATGACTAAAAGTCAATTTTACAAATATTTACGGGACTCGGGTTTCGTAAAAATACTTAAAAGTTTAAACGCACACAAAAAATAATAATATAACGACTCGATACGTAATTAAAACGATATCGTCGAAAATATTAAATATCGAAACGATTGATAATAAAATATAAAATTTTAGGCATCCGTCGGTATCGCGATCACTAGTAGTCCTCGTTACTCGTCAAAATATTAAAATATAATATTTAATATCGGTTTCAACTTAAACCGTTAAACATAATAATATTTAACGTTATAAAATACTTCAAAATAATTGAAAGTAGAATTAAATTATGACCTTATTTTTACGGGTTTTACACATTATAAAGAAAACGCTTTCCAAGTTATAAGGTATGTATCGGTAAATGTACAATTCTAAACCAAAACTGATTGTAATATTTCAATATGGTTCATGTTGAGTAACATTTCAGAAAGGATTTTATTGAAGACTTCTTATCTAAATTTGCCATAAGTCAATGAAAAACAAATTTTTAACGACTTTTGTCATTTTTATCCCTTTGATATATGTGGCATGTTATGGATAGAGTTGTCTGTGATATTTAAGATAAAAATGAGACTTTAGACATATTTGATGTGTTTGACATATTTGATGTGTTAAAGATAAGTAGTCTGTGTGATTGTTACGATTAATGATACACTTTATAATTTATATTTTGCATTTTTTTCTCTTATTTCATCGTAACCTATCGAAAGTGAAGTCTTTTGCATAACTATAGAGCATTTATTCTTGTCTGATTATGTTTTTTAGAAGTCTCAAATCCAGCAGGTTATGCTTATTAGCTTATTTGAGCAAAGAAAAAAAAATTAAAAATGTTGTTTTACATAAGCTTACCCAAATACTGATATGTCTTGTGAAGGTTATAATTTGTAGCTTAATAGTAATAAGCATATCACTTCATGTGATATATGGTGAAAAAATTTGTGAATCGATGTGCAAATCCGCAATGTGAGGTACCGCTTGTTTGTTATATCTTTTATATGTCATGGTCCATATTTTCTAATTTATATTATGTCTCATGATGGACTGATTTGGTACGCCATGATTCATTATTTATGCATTTTGGGATATGATATGTAGTTTTGGTCATATATCTTGGTACGTTCAGTTGTGTGTCCCAGTCATATGGTATTGTTTGTTGTTGTTTTCTTTCTTTTGTGTCTCTTGCTTCTTAATTGTCTTGTTTAAGGAGTCGGGGTGCCTTTATTTTGTAATAGTCTGTTCGTGGTTTTTTTATATATCTTGTTGCGTTTAAAAAAATGTGTTTCACATATTAGTTTTAGGATAAAGGAAACGAGAGATCAAATGTGGCCTTTTTATACAGTTAGATTTAAATATTCGCATCGACGATGTGTTTGCGTGAAGCTTTTTTTTGGAGCTTATTAGCTTCTTCTTTGTCGTTTCAAAATGTAATACGACCTTTTATATATTAAGTGTGAAATAACCCTCTCACTTGCTTTAAGTTCTTAACCCAGTGTGTTATTTGTGTTATTTAATTTAAATTTGATGATGTGTATGTTATGCGGATTTTGATGAGCCTCTGCGAAAATTATATAATAGAGCCTAAATAGCTATATGTTCCATTGTAGTATCTGTGACTTTTCTTTAGCTTTGAAAAGTAGCATACTCTAGGATCTTTATGTTTTTTGTTCAAATGATTGTGGCCGATATATTTGCAATGATTCTATCAAATTTAGTAATGCCTGCCAATATATTGATTTAAAAAAAGCTTTATAGTTATTAATATCGTTTTTTTTTTGTAGATTGTGGCTTGGAGTAAGATTTGTCAATGACCATTGTGTGAAGAGCGGTAACGGATCAAACAGGTGAATATAGATCTCTACTTGATTTAGGTTCGTCAAGGGTATTTGGATTGCCTAAGACTATTTATCTTGAGTATTCACTTATTCTTCACGAATGAATAATATACCTATGCAATCGATGTCATTCAAAAAGAACGATTATAGTGTGCATTGAATGTCGTAAATACATGTGTGGGAGTTTTCATTAGGCCAACATCTTTCAACCTGATTTCAACAAAGTTGAGGATACTTGTATGGATGTATAAAAATGAGATGATGTATGTATATGACTTTCAAATGTTACTATATAATTTACAGAGTCAGACAATGCAAATGATGTACAGTACTGTTGTCGCACAAGAATCAAGTCCATGCGACTACAAGCACACCCAAACTATCTAAACTTCTACTACCTTGGCAAACGGGAAAGTCTACCTTGCAAAATGGCCTCTTTATTTACTAATGAGAGGTATTTCAACTTTTCTAACACATCTATATTTGGAATTCTGTTGCTCAATTTATGCACTCGTATTACAAACGTACACAAAAGTAGACTAAAAGTCGATATGGGATTGATTTGTAGGAATTAGATTCACAAGAGTTCAAAAGGTTCATAATTTATGTGTATGCTAAAGGAATGATCGTGGATAATGAGTATGTGATTGTGGGATCTGATAACGTTAATAAAAGATCAATAGTTGGTTCAAAGGACAAAGAAAGAGCCATGGGTTCATATCAACCTCATCAAGCGTGGGCTGCAAAGAAGCGACACCCGTATCGACAGGTTTGACAATTTCAAACATCATATATAAGTACGTTCGAAGCACCGTAACTATATTATTTTGATTACTCACATCACATTATCAGTTTTGATAATGCAACACCAAACACCCTTTTAATTAATTCTAGAAAGTCAACTTTGTTATCTCATAATAATATATATTTCACAAACGATGATGTGCAGGCTTTCAGGTCTATGGTTATAGAATGTCACTGTGGGCAGAGCAGCTATGCCAATGAGGAGATGCATACCTACAAGAAGGATACTGAAGAAACGGAAAAGTTGTCCAAGAATGACAATTTAGCTTTGTTAAGGCGCATAATTAGTGGATTCTCGAGGGGTGTTTTAAAATACGAAAGATTAGCAAGGTAAACAAGAAGCCGCATAATATGAGCATGTATATCCTAATTTTGATAGGTATTGTGTTTTTTAATCAAATATAAAATCATGGATAACGGTTACTACAGTAATATCTATTTTTCTAAGTTCAGATACTTTCTTTAATCTCTCAAAAAATCCATTATGAAATTCCTATCGGTACGGCTTTTACCAAATCGAGATTTGTATTCGCTTTGGGTCGTGAAATTTGTAGTCGATATTCTATTCCGTCGCCAATTCTCATAGCCAGTTAGACTAGAGAGGCAAAAAAACATGTTGAGTGACTTGTGGGAGTCATATTTTTTTTAATGTTATATCCGAATATGTTGGTCCAAACATGTGCTTCTCTTATTTGCATAACTTGCCCATATGCATATATGGCTATAGTAGTTGTATAGTATCTGGTTCGTCAATCAAACATTTTTAATGTTCATGTGCCAATGCCATTATCCATTTGCATGGTTAAGTGTCATGCAATAACTAAACTAATTAAATACTTCCCAAAATGCATATTACTAAGTGCCAATGCTGTAATATAGTTGTGTATATTATATTAATAGTATCCAATATTTAGTTGCTCAAGAAATGAATACTTGCCAAAACAATATAAATGTAGAATGAGCTATGTCAAGTGTGAAGCCTCTTCCACCATCTCTTTGGTAATATGGGAGAGTAGTAATAGCAGGAAACAAAGGATCAGTATTGAAAAATTGTAGACGTTTTTTATTTGTTTATGGTTATCTTAATGGATGTCCCTATGGTTATCGTATGAAAGACATACATATCTATCTGTGCTTGAAAACATCCACTCTGACATCTTGAATCAGGGATTACAAGACCACCACCCCTTTTAAGTGAATATGATCTTTTAGAGTGTATGGACAAGGTATAAACATCAATGCTTGGTTCTGTCTTCGGGTTTTCACCATTACATAGTACACATTTATGTAACAGAAACTTATTTTGACCTTGGTATGTAATTCTCTTAGGCATGCATTGGAACAAATGCTACGATGCATGATCATATAAAAAAGGTGACTGATTGGTTTTGTGCTACTAAAGAGGGGTCGCAATTCAAGCCGAATAATCTTGTATTATCTCCATCTTTTGACATACATAAGTTTGTTTTCTTCGGTTTTTATCTATATTAAGTATGATTTGACTGATTACAGGGTGAAGCATTGGTTATGGGAAACGACGATATGGGTTGAGTAAGAAGATTCTTTTTTTTTACATGTAAAGTTGTGTCAAAACTCAACATTTATGTTACACCAGATATTTCAATATTCTTTTGATAAACTCAGTAAAGTGTCTCTTTAGCTCTTTGACTAGAATAAAAGTATACAACCTTAATTTTTTCTTACTAAACTAAATATGAGTCGGGAGTTAAATAATAATTTTACTCAAATTAATAAAAGCTGAATAGTTTGATATCTCAGGTATGAACTTTGGAAACCGTATCTCGGAGTATGATGGAGGAGGACATGAAAGCAGTTAGTCTAGGCACCTAGAGAAGAGAATGTTCTAGCAGCTTGCTTACAGCATAAGAAGGCTTGCTTCTTAGATTTAAGTAGACTGCCTATATTTTCAAACAATTTGTATTAAACGCGTCTTTTGGTTGTTGTTTAGTATGTTCGTTTTGAAACCAATTAGATACTATATTGCTTACAATAACTTAATATATTTGTAAATTTAAATAGCTACGCGTCAAAAATGGGTTTATGCGTTATGTGGGAAAGGTAAATATTTTAAGTTAAGTAGTTGGCTTGAACTGCTATACTTTGCAAGTTTCCAGACTAGGTTAAATAAAGTAAAGATTTTCGAAACCTTTGAAGTATTTTTTGACAGATCTAATAGAACAAATAGAACTCGTGGAGATGAGAAACAATATATAGATTGTGCGGAAATGTTATGTTTGCCAAGAATCAGATTTGGTTCTTCGAAAAACACAAGTATTTTTCTGTTATATCTTCCATGGTACATAAAAGCGGTCATCTTTTCCATGTACAACATAGACCTATGATTTTTTCTGTTAAATCTTCCATCGCATGTTAAAACATCTTACACTTCAATTTTGATCTTGTAACATTCTATTTTGAACGTTACATGCAAAACTTGTCACAATATCACATACTGTTAATTATTTTTCGCTAGGAATTTCCGCTGCTATGCGCGGGTATTCGTCTAGTTACAATAAGAGCTCTAGGTGTGGCAACACAAAAACCTTCTTCATTTAGGCATCACATAATGTCACGTCACTTCATTTGGACAAACCTTCTCTTAGGGGTATAATCAAGACAAATTTTTATCAAGCAACTCGAGCTCGAGCTCGTACTTAGCTTGATCAAGCCAAGCTTTTATCAAGCTCAAGCCTAAAAAATAGCTCGAAACTATATCAAGCTCAAGCTTTTGATAGCTCGGCTCGAGTTTTTATCAAGTTTTTTCAAGCTCTATCAAAAATATGTTTTATGATAAATTTATATAAGCAACTAATTGTTAATTTGATTATTAACCTAATTTTAAAGGCTAATTTCACAAATAAATAATATATTTTAGAAGTACTTTTAACTCTAATTACATTTATATTTTAGTTCTTTGCATTTTAAATGATTCTTTATTTTTGTAAATTTAATTATTGCATTTACTCGATACTTAGTGAAATACAATATGTGTATAAATATTTTTGTACCCTTCTTAATACTAAACACAACGTATCTAGATTGTGCTCGCATTCACATCATGCAATGCATTTGGGACCTTAATCGTATTGGAGTGCAAAACATATTCTGAAACCAAGATTGTACGATAATTTTGTTATTGGTTTTATTAATTTTAAATAAATCAAATTTGTTTTAAGTAATAATTTTTATTTTTTTATTTTTATGCATATGTTTATTGATGAGTTTTATAATAAAAAAAAATTAAATTTATACACATTCAAGCTTTTATCAAGTTAAGCTCAAGCCTGGATTGATAAAGCTTGACAAGCTATCAAGTAAAGCTCAAGCCTACAATTTTAGTATCAAGCCAAGCTCAAGCCCTACTAAGCTTGAGCTCGGCTCGGCTCGATTTTTTTTGAAGGGCGAGTTAGTAGTTAGTGATTCGAGCTTACAGTGACATCCAATTGGGCAGTATGTAAGCCTCAAGTCTTCTCCTTAGGGGATAAACCCCACTCCTGCTTCTGTTTAATTCGGGCCCTTGAAGGTCGTTAGTGAGACTCGAACTTGAGACCTTTCCAACAATGCCTCCCCAAGGTTATCCTTGGTGAGCTCAGTTGGTTGCTCGACTCGACTCGATTACATCCCTACTTCTCTTTTCATTTAAGTCCCACCACTGTTTATTTTAATTTCCTTTTCATTATTTTTAATTCAAATAAATTCATTTTATTTTTAACTAAAATAAATTTAATATTTAAAAATAACATAAGAATACATAAAATAAAAATACAAAATTATAAATGAATTTTTATAAAATTAAAAACAGATTTTTTATAAATAATTTATAAATTGAAATCAAAATTTAAAATAAATAAACTATAAAGATATAATTGCAAATTTAGCTTTTATAAAAGAAAAAAAAAACATTATCTTGTTTTTCTTTCTTCCTCAGCAAACCAACACTCCAACACACACACCTACCATATTTGTTTTTCTGTAAATAAAAAAAACTACAGAAAATCATTGAAAAAAAAAGAAAAAAGAAGAGAAAAGAGAATATAAGAGATAAGAAACTAATGGGCCTTGTTATCTTTATGTTTTATTCACGTCGAGGAAGTGGCGAAAACTTGTCTGACAAGCCAATGGCGAGGATGCGTGATGTGATAGCGAGACAGTGATAAAAACCATGTCAAATTAGTCAGAGTGGCTCGTTACGACACCTAACGCTCTGACTATGTTCTTAACAAGGAACATGAAAACTATGTCGTTCAAAATTATTATCTTGTTAGTAAAAATCTAAAACAAAACTCATAAATACAATTATATATAGAATCCAAGTAATATGGTTTTTCTGTTAAAAAGTTGATGCTCAAAAGATTTCTGAAGGTGTGATATCTCTATCTCATTTCATTTTACATACATTTCTAGAACAATCAAAATCCAAACATAGTTCGACACAGTTGGCAGTCAACACCTTCTGACACGTACAATATAGAGTGTGACACCTATACCACTTCTATTTCCATCTCATCTCAAACTCGGTCATGCATCTCTCAAAACTTAAGCTACACCCGCCACGTGTACGCCCACGTGGCAAATCTCCCCACAAAGTGCATCCTTAAAAACCCAACATTGTACTTCATATTCACTTCATCAAATCTCTCTGCTTTTAACCTATCAGTTTGAAAAATCTTTGCGAAAATGGCTCAACAATTTCCACCACAAAAACAAGAGAGACAGCCAGGAAAAGAACATGTTATGGATCCAATCCCTCAATTTTTCAACCCTAGTTACAAGCCTGCTGATAAGCTCAAAGTAATGTTATAATTATTCTTTCCTTTATATATAAAACCATATTTTAACTTTCAACATCTGTAGGTTTTTTTTCATAAAAATTAGTACTATCTAAACACAATCATTTTTTCCTACATATACTAGCTCCCTATGCATGGTTTTATTGCAAGTCCAACATATATTTGTTAATTTCTTAAAAAAATAATATGCAAGTTCCAAGTTATATTTACATTCGACACATAAATACACGCAGGGAAAGGTGGCATTAGTGACAGGAGGTGACTCCGGTATCGGTAGGGCAGTCGTAGTCTACTTTGCAAAAGAAGGTGCAACTGTCGCCTTCACATACGTGAAAGGTCGAGAAGACAAAGATGCAGCCGACACTTTAAAGCTCATCAATGAAGCAAGAACAAAAGACTCGCAAGAACCGATTGCAGTACCGACAGATTTAGGATACGACGAAAATTGCAAACAAGTAGTTGATGAAGTGGTTGGAAAATATGGAAGGATTGATCTCTTGGTGAATAATGCAGCTGAGCAGTATATGTCTAAGAGTGTTGAAGAGATTGATGAAAAATGGCTTGATCGAGTCTTTAGGACCAATATTTACTCCCACTTTTTCTTGACCAGGTAAAAAAAAGAAATTCAGAAATTTGCTTTTTTGATAAGTATTTGATGTTTAGTAACATTTAGTAGTCACTAGTTGCGACACTTATTAAAACTGTGAGTTTTATTTGCGGAGTGTTTTAACCTATAGTGACACTTTTAGTATGTTTTCAACGATGACATAGTTGACACTGAAACCGTTAGATTAGTCAGAAATTCTGGTAAGACATTTTACCGTTAGCTGAAAGATTAGGTGCTACTTTTAGCGTTATGTTAGCGACTACCCTTGTGATATTTTAAGCGACATGTTCCTCCATCGATTTTGGTGGATCTTTTAAGAGGACATTAGCGACATCCTTGCGACAATTTAGTGACAGTTTAGTAATTTTAGCGACTCCTATAAAGTTACATCACACTCTTATCAGTGCTTTCACTAGAACTTAGAATTTCTTGATGCATGTAAATCACATTTTCAGGCATGCACTGAAGCACATGAAAGAAGGAAGCAGCATCATCTGCACTACATCAGTTAACGCCTACAAAGGGAACACCACATTGATAGACTACACCTCAACAAAAGGAGCCATTGTGTCCTTCATTAGAGCTCTAGCACTACAACTTGCAGAGAAGAACATTCGTGTAAATGGAGTGGCACCAGGACCAGTCTGGACGCCTCTGATCCCGGCTTCTTTTCACGAAGAGAAGACTTCAAAGTTTGGTTCCGAGTGCCCGATGAATCGAGCTGGGCAGCCTTATGAAATGGGACCTTCGTTTGTGTTTTTGGCTTGTGACGACTCTTCTTACTACACGGGCCAAGTGCTCCACCCTAATGGTATAAATTTTTGACTATGTTTTGGTAAATACATATACTGGGGCTGTGATTGATTCTTACTGTATTTTTTTGGCAGGTGGAATGATTGTGAATGCTTGAGGATACGTCTACATGTGGCTTGGCAGATTTCATGATCAGTATAGTTTTAAGGTTTTATGTGGTATGGGGTGTACTTTTGTTATGACAATGTAAATATTGGTTTGAATAAAGTGAAGTTACGTTGTTAATTCTATAAAATAGTTAAGCATGTTATTTAGACACTTTTCCATTTTGAGGTTTAAAATTAAATAGGGAACTTGAAGTTTGAAGCAATATAAAATTCTGAAGCAGTTGATCGATGAACCGTCCGACTTAACTGGCTTAGGTTGGGCACGAAGTACAGAAAGGTGTTTATTGAGTCTTGATGTCCTTAACCTTCAAATTTTTGTGTGCTACTTTCTCTTTTAATGGTGTAATTTTAGCTTGTTTAACATTTTAGCTTGTTTAACATTTTGTTGGTAACATATTCTGGGCAACCTCGATCGGTTTCCAGACACATTTTTTTTCTTTTCTTTTCCTTCAACATCTCATTTTAAGTCCACTTGTTACAGTGTGATGAATTTATTATTTATGTCAGTTCCAAACTGATCGCTAAGAATCAAGTCACTAATCATTATACACGACACCAGTGTGATTTATACCAGTACGTTGTGATATATACTCTACTAACAACCGGTTTGCCGCGAAAGTCGCTAAACGGCAAAAACCGGTGGTTCAATTATAAGAAAAAGAAACCGTAAAATGTGATGTTGTGCGGTTTTTAACTTTATAAAATTCGGTTTTGATAAAAAATCGTACTAAGCCATACTATACTCATTATTAAATTTAATTGACGGATAAGCATTAGGGTGATTTTCCAAGCCTTTGCAAGGTATAGTGATTTTTCAAGCTTCGCCACTTTCGCGTGGAGCTCTAAAAACCGCTTCGAAAGCGCAAAATATGATGCAATGCGATTTTTAATTTTATGGAAACCGCAAATGTGTTTGCGGTACGGTTTTTGTCAAAAGCGTATCAAACCGATACCGCTATGCTCACCCTAAATGTTAACCTACGGCTAAACATTAGAAGGTACAGTGGGTTTTCAAGCCTTTACCACAATGTATTGTGGTTTTCAAGGCGTGCGAGTTTTTCTCGTGGTAGAAAAAGTGCTTTTCTTCTTCTGGCAGAAAAAGTGCTTTTAGTGACGAAAAATTGGTGACCAATTTTTATTTAGTCACTATTTTCACACATTTACTTTTTTTTATAATAGTGACGAGATTATTGGCCACCGATTTAACATAGTAAAAATAAATGATCAAACTAGAAACTATGTAAAATAAATACTTTATGAATCATAATAATATATAAATAAAATGCCTAAAATAAATCAAGAAGATTTCAAACATGATATATTATTAGGTCTTAAATAAGCATTATACTTTAGAAATAAGTGAACAAAACTAGTAACAAAAATTATTGTAAAAAAAAAAAAAACTAGCCAAGTTAATACACCATTATCCATTTTAACAGTTTGCTTCTTTATAAACCTGATCCATCCACACACTCTAGAGTTAACTTGGATAACAAAACTTCAAAATCCACCGGCGATAGCACCATTGATCTACCCGGCGATACTAGTGGCGATGCCGCCAGCGATACCACCGGCGATACCACCGTAGATACAACTGTCGATACCACCGTCGATACCACCAGCGATACAACCGTCGATCTACTATTCATGCACCAGGTTTGTTGATTGTGATTTCAGCTCCACTTTGATTCGTTCATCAGGTTTCAATTCATTGCTTATTTAATTCACTTATTTGATTCGCTTATTTGTGCAGTTGCTTATATTTGTAGTTAGTTGCTAATTATTTCGATTCTTTCATCAAGTGTTAATTCATCGATTTGTATAATTAGTTGCTCATTATTTTGAAATCGATCATTTTAACCTATTTTGTCACTAAAAGCACTTTTTGTTATAGTGTAAGTTAAATACGACAAAGACTAATTTTCAGAATGTAAACAGTAAAATCTAATTTTTTTATTTACGTTTTAGTTTACCGACTTTATTATCAAAACATTATCGTAACCAAAAATTTCACATATTTCTTTAACGAAACCACAATACTTATAATATCTCAAACAAAACAAAAATGTCTAAAGATTTACTTTATAAATCTTCTCAACACTAACTCATAACAATTATCGTCTTCTTCGAATTTTTTGATCCCGTCGTCTCAAAACTCAACCAGATCCTCACAACTGTTTCTTTCTCGCCAAACCCAAATGACTCCCAAAACAAACTTGGAAACAACAACAACTTGTGTCGCAACGAACCCAACAACGACAACTAGGCTTTTAACATTTGCAATATGGAAAACATCGATAAAAAATTATTTTCAGCCCCCACAAACTAACTATTCAATCACTGTTGGAATGTCAAACTGTCCGAGTAATATATTATGTTTGTTTTCTATTTGTGTACTTTTTGAATAACATGTTCAATATGAGAGACCATTTCTAACAATTGTTCTTTCTTCCAGTTGGGGCTTCAGATGGACTTGTGGCTCTTGGGCTTTGTGGGGCTTGGGCCTCTTGCAACCGTTGGAGACTTGGTATATTACCCTTGCTCTCAACAGAGCTAGGATTATCACTCATTCATATTTTACACACAGCTACCATTAGCTCTCCCTCTTTTCTTTCTCTCTCTAAGATCTTTGATATTTGATCTGGGAGTCGCAGTTTCATCTTGTTACTATGTGTTGAGTGATCTATGTATGTGAGAAAAATCGGATCAACCTAGTTTGGACGATTTCATCTTTCTATTGTATGTTCGATTAACACTCGTTTGAAGACTAATCTTTGTTTTGTATTATGTACTTTTCATCTTTAATAAGTATCACAAAGGGGAGGTTGGTTGTGTGATAATCTTTGATGTCCATGTTATTTGTTTACACTTTTAACATGGTATTAGAGCTAAGGTTATAGATATGGTGTTTCTGGATTGATCTGGCTTATGGGGTTACTCTTATCTCTCTTCTGGTGGTATTTGGTTCGACTATCTGTAAAACTTAAATTAGGGTTTATGAAATCTTAATCTTAATTTTTTGGGGCTTTTGTATTTGGCCTTTGTTCTTGGTTTCCTTAGTGTTCTGGAAGCTTGTATTCGTGGTGCCCTTGTTTTACTTGGTATTTACAGGTAAAAATAAAATTAGGTTTTCGAAACCCTAATTTTGTTTTTTGGGTTCTTTGTTGTTAGCTCACCCATCCTCTAGACTAAGTGAATCTAGAGGCTTGGTATCTTTATTTTTACTTATTACATCTTCTTACTTGCCTCTCTTTTAATCTCTGTTGGATTACTGTTGCTATTATTGTGGGTGCAAACGGATTTGGTTAACACTTTGACCCTCCATTTTGACTGGAGAGGATACTTGCTCTGGCGAATCCCATTCCACAACTAGTATTTATGGTAATCCACTCTCTGGATTTTTAATTATTGTTTGACCGCTTTCTACTTGTCTGTTGCTTATTCCTACTTTTTGTGCCTGCTTTATTTGTTACTTGTGATTTTTGTGTTATTGTGAAGTATGAGTGGTAGACCTCCTCTTCATGCACCTTCTGCTGGTGGTGGAGGAAATGGTGCTGGTAGAGGTGATCCTCTAACAACACCTACTCCAGTTGCTCTTATCAGCAACTTGGATGCTGGTAATCCCTTCATATTCAAATAGTGACAATAATAGCTCTATTTTAGTTCCTTTTAAACTACTTGGAACTAAAAACTAAAGAATGTGGAATAATGCTATGAAACTTGCTTTACAAGCTAGAAAAAAATTTGGATTTGTTGATGGTTCATGTTTAAAAGAGTCTTACTCTGATGATGTCATGTGTACCTAATGGGATAGATGCAATGCTATGGTTCTTACTTAGATTATGAATGTTGTTTCTAGTGATGTCTATACGGGTCTTGTTTACTCTGAAAATGCTGCTTCTGTGTGGAAAGATTTGAATGAAACTTAAGATAAAGTTGATTGTTCTATTGTGTATAAGTTGCTTCAAAAAATTGCTTCTGCTAAACAAGGAGGTAGTACTCTGGCAAGAACGGCCCAACTTGCTGGCTGACTGTTATTATCATAGACTTAACTCCCTTTGGACAGAATTTGATGTTGTCACTAAACTTCTAAAATATGTGTTCACTGTCAAATGCTCTTGTCCTGCTAGCATCAAGTTGGCATTACATCAGCAAATCATGAGGCTGATGCAGGTCCTAATGGGTTTGATGACTGCTATCAGCCTGTTAGGACTGCTATCCTCACCAAGGATCCTCTCCCTGATGTGAAGGATGTGTATGCTACTATGTCTAGAGAGGAATCCCATAGGGGCATTCCTAAGACCTCTGACCATATTGAAGCAAAAAGGAATGCCACTTCCTTTGTTGCTAAGACCTTTAATCAAAATAGAAGGAGTTATTCCAACACTCTCAACAGACCTACTTCTAAGGGTAATGGTACAAGGAATTTTAGGGTACCCAACCCTAATCTCCTTTGTAGTAATTGTAACAAAACTGGTCATACTATAGATAGGTGTTTTGAATTAATTGGTTATCCTGCTCGTTACAAAAGGGGGGAAAATGTTCAAAAGCAAACTGATTTTAAGCCTAACTTTAATGCTAATTGTGACATCAAAACCGGGGATAAACAGGCTTCTACCGATAATTCTACAAACTCTTTTACCACTAAACAAATGCAGAAACTTCTTAACCTAATCAATGACACCTCTGGTAACACTCAATCCAATATGGCAGGTAAAATCTCCTTTTTTAATGCTAATGTTTGGTTTAATGTTAATTTTTCTTAATTTTTTTGGTACTCTAAATTCTTTGTCAAAACTATTACTTTGGGATGGATTATTGACTCTAGGACTAACCAACACCTTACCACTTCCACTGTTGGTATAGTAAATGTTGTAGATATATCTAATCTAAACATCTTTATTAGTCACCCTAATGGCACTGTTACCATTATAAGTCACATTGGTGACTTGAGACTCTAAAATAATGTTGTTCTTCATGATGTTCTTGTTGTGCCTGGCTATTGTGTTAGTGTGCTGTTTGTGAATAAACTTATTAAAGATAGTAAACGGTTTGTGAGTTTTGATGAGGATAAATGTTATATTCAAGACTTGGACAAGGGGACCATTCTAGGGACTGGTAGTGAATCTAGAAGGCTTTATCTTTTTTATGACCTTAAGAATAACAGCCTAGGTAATGTGAATTCTGCTATGACCATTAACCTTTCCAAAGACCCCTAACATTGTAGACTTGGTCACCCAGCTGACCAAGTTCTCAATGCCCTCAAAACTGAGTTGAAACTTCCCAGAAATACTAGTATTTTTGTCTGTGAGACTTGTCATAGGGCCAAACAAACAAGAGAAATCTTCCCTCTAAGTGATCACAAATCTGACAAGATTGGTGAACTTGTTCACCTTGATTTGTGGGGACCTTACAAGGTTCAAAGCAAGGAAGGGTCCAAGTACTTTTTAACCATTGTGGATGATTATTCTTGAGGAGTCTGAACCTATCTTTTAAAAACTAAAGACAAAGTTTATGAATGCTTGGTGAATTTCACAAACCTTATTTAGAATCAATTTAATTCTAAAATCAAAGTTTTTAGATCTGATAATGGGACCAAGAATAAACATGTTTTTTCTATGTTCTCTGATCTGAGTATCATCCATCAAACCTCTTGCCCTCACACTCCCTGGAAAAATAGGATTGATGAAAGGAAACATAGGCACCTGCTCAGTGTAGTTAGGAGTCTTATGTTTCAAGGAGGAATTCCTATTCATTTCTGGTCTGAATGCATTCTAACCGTTGTTTATCTAATCAACATGATCCCCACTTTTGTCTTAAAAGGTAGGTTCTCATATGACTTGCTCTATCAGAAAAAACCTAATCTCTCTCACCTTAAGTGTTTTAGATGTGTGTGTTTTTCTAGTTGTCTTAATAACAGTGATAAGCTCACACATAGATTTGAAAAATGTGTGTTGATTTGTTATTTCTCTCTTAAAAAGGGTTATAAGCTTTTTAGCCTTCACAATACAAAAGCTTTATTTTCAAGAGATGTGAGGTTTTATGAAACTGTTTTCTCTTTAAGATGAAAAACACAAAAGATACTGATTTAGAAGATGTAGTTACTACAAGTGATGCTAAATTTTTAAAGTTTTTTATGATCAAAACTCTTTAAGTCCTTATGATGATGAGAGAGCTGCACCTTGTGTGGAAGGTATAGTTCACTCTACACTGAGCCTGCACCTATGTAGACTCATGAGGAGGACTCTACAACCCATGTAGGTGATAATCCACAATCTGAGGGCCATTTTTTAAAATGCAAGTCCTTCCATCACTTTTATGCATAGTGGGAACAATCTTGAGGAAGGGGAACCTAGTATTAGGAAGTCTACCAGACCTACTAAGTTGCCTACCAAACTTAATGACTTTGTCCAAGATAGTAATCTTAAGTATGAAATTGAAAAGCATGTCAATTATTCTAAGCTTAATACCATTAACTTCTTCTTTGCTACTACCCTTAACAAGTATTTTGAACCTGCCATCTACTATGATGCCATTAAAGATAGTAGGTGGGTTGAGGCCAAGAACAATGAGATTGAATCCCTTTTAAGAAATAACACTTGGACCTTGTGTGAGTTACCTATGAGGAGAAAATCAATTAAAAACAAGCGGGTTTACAAGATTAAATAGAAATCCTCTGGTCAAGCTGTTAAGTTTAGGCTAAAGTTGTTGCTAAGGGGTACAGTCAAAAGGAAAGGATTGATTTTGATGAAACTTTTAGTCCCGTTGTTAAAATGGTCACTGTTAGATGCCTTATTAGCATTGCTTTCTCAAATGATTGGACCTTGTTTCAACTTGATGTGAATAATGCTTTTCTATATGATGATCTTGATGAAGACATTTATATGACTTTGCTTTTAGGTTTTAACTGTCATGATAAAAACAAGGTCTGTAAGCTTAATAAAACACTTCATGGACTTTAGTAAGCCCCAAGTCAGTGTAATGCCAAGTTAACCACTGTCTTGGTTGAGCATGGCTTTTTCCAAAGCAAATTTGATTACTCTCTTTACATCAAACAACTGGAAACATGTTTGTTGCCCTTCTTGTTTATGTTGATGACTTCATCATCTCTGGTAATTTTCTTGAGGAAATTGAGAGGTTTAAGAGTTTTTTAAAACCACATTCATAATAAAGGATCTTGGGGTGATGAAATATTTTTTTGGTATTGAAATTCTTCAAAATACCAATAGTATTTATATGACACAAAGAAAATATTGCCTTGAGCTTATTAATGAGTTTGGTTTACTTGTTGCTAAACTAACAACTACTCCTTTACATGAGAACGGTGTTCTTGCCACTGATGTGAGTGAGACTGATAAGTATCTTAACAATATCTTTGAATACCAAAGACTTTTAGGTAGACTTATATATCTCACCCACACCAGACCTGATATTTCCTATGTTGTTCACTGCCTAAGTCAGTATATGCATGCTTCACTTTAGTCTCACCTTAAAATTGCCTTGAGGGTTATCAGATATCTTGATAACTAAAAGAATTCATATTTTCAATGATAACTCTTTAAAGGTGTCTTGCTTCACTGATGCTGATTGGGCTAAGTGCCTTAAGACTAGAAAGTCTGTATCTAGATATTGTATTTTTCTTGGAAGGTCTCTTGTCTCTTGGAAGAGCAAGAAGCAACCCACACTATCTAGGTCCTCTATTGAGGCTGAATATAGATGCATGGCTAGTGCCACTTGTGAGGTGATATGGATCACCAATCTTCTAAGTGATCTCAGAATTTAAAACTTGTTTCCTGTGAACTGATATAGTGATTGTAGTTCTGCTATCCAAATTGTTGCTAATCTCGTGTCCCATGAGAGAACAAAGCACTTTGAAGTTTCTGTTCATTTGATCAGGGAAAAAGTTCAAGATGGTGTTATTACCACTATCAAAGTTGCATATGTTGATCAAACTGCTGATATATTCACCAAAGCTCATGGAATATCTCAACATTTGAAACTTTGTAACTAGTTGAGACTTGTGAACATGTTTGGAAAGTGATATTTCTTGTTCAGTTTGAGGTAGGGTGTTGGAATGTCAAACTTTCCAAGTTATATATTATGTTTCTTTTCTATTTGTGTCCTTTTTGAATAACAATTTCTAGTTGAGTGACTATTTCTGCCAATTTTTCTTTCTTCTTGCTTGGGCTCCAGATGGACTTGTGGCTCTTGGGATTTGTGTGGCTTGGGCCTCTTGCAACCGTTGGTGACTTGGTATATTACCCTAGCTCTCAACAGAGCTAGGGTTATCACTCATTCATATTCCATACACAACCACTATTGGCTCCTTTTCTTTTCTCTCTCTACGATCTTTGATCTTTGATTTGGGAGTTGTAGTTTCATGTTGTTACTGTGTATAGAGTGATCTATGTATGTGAGAGAAATCGGATCAACCTAGTTGGGGCGATTTCATCTTTCTATTGTATGTTTGATTAGCACTCGTTTGAGTATTAATCTTTGTTTTGTATTATCTACTTTGAATCATTAATAAATATTACAAAGGGGATGTTGGCTGTGTGATAATCTTTGGTGTCCATGTTATTTGTTTACAATTTTAACAACCACAATTTAAAGTAACCAACAAGAAGACCCTCGTGAAGCAAAACGTAGTGACAAAAAAGTCGTGACTGCTTCACGACAAAAAAAATGACCGTGCATTTGGACGAAGACATCGATGATCACGTTGAGGATCGGGTCCGAAGGAATACTCGTTGCACACGCGACGAAGAAACGTTGCTAACCGAGAGTTGGATTGAAGTTTTCTAGAACGACGATACCGTAAATGACCGACCCAAAAAGGAGTTTTGGAGTCAGATTCTGTGTAATTTCGACAATGCTACAAAATGTGAACCGCTTATAAAAATTATGTTGGGCGAATGGTCTCGACTTAGCAGTGATTATCAAAAGTTCAACATTATTAACAAACATTTACAACGTAAGAACACGGAAAATAAGGGTGAACATACGGAGATTTCAATGGCCAATTTTTGTCAACGGTAAAACAATAAAAAATTTGCTTATATTTACGCGTATTTTTGCAAATCTAAGGTATTTTTATGGGTAAAGGGGAAATACCCCCGCAAAAGAATCTAAGGTGTTTTTTTAACTGATGTACATCTTGTTCATTAAATTTTGTTAATTAAAACTTTCATATGCGTTTTGGCATGCCATATTAGCTGGAGGTAAGAAATGATAGGAACACATTCATAGTAGATGAGGTTGGTAGAACATGTACATGCCGGATGTGGTAAGTTTTAAAGTTTTAAGCTTGCCATGTGCTCATTCAATTGCAGTGATATCAAGATGCATATATAAACATCTTGAGGATTATGTCTTGAACTATTCTAGAAAATCTGTTGTTTTGCTGCTTATCATCAATGTTTAATTTCAATGGATGGGATGAGTTTTTGGTAAGATTATAGTGAAAATTAAAGTAAAGGGAATGACTGGAAGACCAACGGAACAAAGAATACGAGCGCCCGAAAGAAAATTCTCAAACAGAGTATCAAGGGTTGGTGTAAAGATGACTTGCCAACACTGTTTACAAAAGCGGTGCGGGGTTTCAAATAAGTCTTCCCCAGACGATTGCGTAAGTCTTTTCACCGGATGATAAAAAACAATAATTGTAGAAAGCAAGATATGATGATTCAAAACACTTTATATTAATCTCAAAGCCAACAGAATAAAAGAGAGAGTTTTAAACATAAAATCCACCACAGATATAATCTGGTGTGGACCTATTATCTACTTGATAATAGTCTTACAAAGATTAAACATAAAATACAAGATGAATCAACCCAAAAATGTGAAGAGAGAGTTGGTAGCCATTGATGGCTGAAGGAAACACACACACACACACACACAATATCTTAACCCAAACTCAACTGAGTTAGGGTAACTTATACTAACAATGACCAGCGGTCATAACCCAATACAATTTGGGCCTTCATATATCTTCAGCCCATCACCAAAGCCCAAGTCCAAAGCAAGAATCCAACAATCCAAGATTAGACCCTGCAAAACTACAAATAACACATTCAGTCCCTAATACTTTGATATCAGATTACATGGGTAATTTTAACATCCCCCTTAATCTGATATCCTAAACAAATCAATCATCCCCAAATTCTTAACCAGGGTCTCATGTTGAATTATGTCCAATCCTTTGGTAATGATATCTGCAACTTGATTTCTAGACTCCACTTTTCTAGTCCTAACAATGCCAGTTAAGATCTTTTCCCTCACAAAATGAAGGTCAGTCTCAAGATGTTTTGTTCTTTCATGGAACACAATATTGGCAACAATCTTAATTGCTGAATTACTATCACAAAATAGATCCACAGGTAAAAGATTATGGCAATTTAAATCTTTTAAAACTTTTAGGATCCAAATGACTTCACTAGTCACAGAAGCAAGAGCCCTATACTCTGCTTCTGCTGATGACTAAGAGAGAGTATTTTGTTTCTTACTTTTCCAAGAGACAAGATTATCATTTACAAATACACAGTAACCAGTCATAAATCTTCTAGTCATAATACACTTAGCCCAGTCTGCATCAGAAAATGCTTTAAGAAACATACTAGAATTCTTCTCAACATGAATACCAAGGCCAGGAGAGCCCTTCAAATATCTCAGAATTCTAAAAGCAATTCTCAGATGAGACCTTAAGGAGAATGCATAAATTGACTAAGACAATGAATAGCATATGAAATATCTGGTCTAGTATTAGTCAAGTAGATAAGTTTCCCCATAAGTTTCTGATAATCAACAATGTTTTCCAAGAAAGGGTCATTATCAGAAGCCTCATTAGATATTGACAGCTTTGCCATTAAGGGTGTCTGAGATGGTTTTCAGGCAAGCATCCAATATTCAGACAAAAGATCAAGAACATATTTTCTCTAGTTTAAACAAACACCAGAATTGGTGTCAACAATCTCAATCCCCAAAAAGTATTGCAACTTCCCCAAATCTTTGATTTTGAAATTTCCTTTCAATTTTTTTAAAACTATCAATTTATTTCTCATTAATTCCAGTAACAATAATGTCATCTACATAAACAAGCACAACAATAAAAAACTTATCACAAAAGTTAGTATAAAGAGAGTAGTCAGGTTTACTTTGAGTGAAAGCATTTTCAACAAGAACAAAAGTGAGTTTAGCATTTCACTGTCTAGGAGACTGTTTAAGTCCATAAATGGACTTTTTTAGTCTACAAACAAGTTGAGGAAACCCTTGAGGTGGTTTCATGTAGACAGTTTCATCCAACTCACCATAAAGAAAGACATTGTTAATGTCAAGCTGATAAATAAGGCAAGACTGATTAACGGCTAAATTAATAAGACACCTAACAGTGACCATTTTCACAACAGAAGAAAAGGTTTCCTCATAATCAATACCCTCCTTTTGACCATACCCCATAGCAACAAGTCTAGCCTTATACCTTTCTATTTCGCCACTGGACTTAAACTTAAGTTTCCAAACCCACTTAGAATTTAAAGCAGTCCTACCAACAGGCAATTTAACTAAGTCCCAAGTATCATTTTCAAGCAAAGCAGCAAATTCAAGATTCATAGCATCAACCCACTGAGGGATTTGATATGCCTCAAAAAAACTCCTAGGTTCACTAATTTTGTTCAGTTGTGTCACAAAGCATAAAAAATCCCATTTGATTTTAGAATAACCAACAAATTTTTCAATCCCATATTTAACTTTTGAGTTAACAACAAAGTCATTGTAGTTTTTAGGAAAGACAAAAGGTCTAGAAGGCCTTATCAAGACTTGGTATTACTGAGCATTAGTATTAGAAGTATCACCCAAGTTTTGTCCATGGAAGGGAAAACTTAGATTAAACTCTAAGGTTCCCTCAGAAACTTGATTATCATCAAGTGTGGCAGCCTCTATCCCATTTGAGCTGGCATCAGTGGTGTCATTGCCTGAGGCAATGTTTCCACTGTCACCTAGACTCAAGGGTGGGCTGCTATCACTTGGTGACCCATTGTCACTATTATGTTCATTTGATACTCTCTCCTCATCATCAGGAAGCTCAGGATTTTCCAAGTAAAAAAAGGTTAAAACTTTATTTTTTTGAAACACATCAAACTTTTTATTATTATTCTTCTTATTCAAAATAGCATCCTTAAAAGGAAATATAGATTCAAAAAACTTAACATCTCTAGAAACAAAAAACTGATGTCTATCAAGACAATAAAGTTTATAACCCTTTTGAGAACTAGAAAAACCCATCATAACACATTTTTCAGACCTACTGGTGAGTTTATCATGACTATTTAAATTAGTGACAAAACAAAGACAAACAAAAGTTATAATATGAGAGAGATTAGGGGATGAATTATAAATCATCTCATAAGGAGATCTACCATTTAGCATAGAAGAGGGTAATTTGTTATAAGTAGCAGTTAGAATACATTCAGTCCAAAATCTTAAAGGTATTCCCCCGTGAAACATAAGGCATCTGGTAACATTAAGAAGATGCCTATGTTTCCTTTCAACCACCATATTCTGTTGTGGGGTATAAGCACAAGAGGTCTGGTGTATAATTTCCTTTTCATGACAAAAGTTTGGAAAGAATGATTTACAAATTCTGTCCCATTGTCACTTCTGAAAACTTTAACATTCCTTTTGAATTTATTTTTTAAAAGATTATAAAAAATCTCAATTGAGGGTACCAACTTCATATTTGGTTTAATCAAGTACACCCAAACAGCTCTTGTGAAATCATCCACAATAGTTAGAAAGTATCTATGACCAGTGTGACTGGTCACCCTATAAGGAGCCCATAAATCCAAATGAACAAGTTCACCAAGAGACTAAGTTTTATGATCACTTAAGGGAAAAGGTTCTCTAGTTTGTTTAGACCTTTATATATTTCACAAAATTTAGTTTGATAAGAAGATGTAATATTTAAAGAATTTTTGAGAACATTTAGAGTTGGGTCAGCAGGGCGACCTAATATATAATACCAGTCATGTTTAGACAAAGAGAAAGAAAGCACATTGGAATAATTAACACATTTAGTACCTTCTATATCTAAACAGTATAGACCACCACATTGCCTACCAGTCCCCAAAACATTTTTTAGATTCAAATCCTGATTCACAAAAAAACATTTATTTCCATCAAAAACAACCAAAATCTTATTATCATTAGCCAATTTGTGAATAGAGACCAAAGTTACACAATAATAAGGTATAACAAGAACATCAAACAAAACTAAACCATTTGAAAGCTTTAAATTGCCAATTTTAGAAATGATGGCCTCAGTCTCATTGGGACGTGCCACCGTGATGTTAAGGTGTAATATATCAAACACACTCCAATTTAGTATCATTGTTGGTCATATGTTGATTTTCCCCAGAATCAACAACCTTCCCAATTTGACCGAGTTTAGTTTTGATGTTGGTGTTAGAACAAAAAAACTTTTCAAAGTTATCACTGAATATCCTACTGCTGTTAAAGTAAATACCTGCCATATTGGTTTGAAAACTTTTTCCAGAAACATTAGTGCTACCCTTGTTGTCTTTAATCATAGAAAGTAAAGTGGCAAGTTGTTCATAAGTGAAACCAGATGAAGAGGATGTCCCAACAGAATTGTTGGAGACACTTTTGCCTTTGAAACTTTGCCCCCTTTTTTATTGCCAAAGTCATTAGGATAACCAATAATTTTAAAGCATCTATCAATGGTATGACCATTATAACCGCAATTCTCACAAACAATTTCAGCATTTGAATTACCATAGGGTCTAAACACATTATTGGTAGGAGCATTAGGTCTAAATCCAGTGGTGACAGAACTAGGTCTAAAGGTCCCATTGTTAGGTCTAAAATTACCACTGTTAGTGTTCTGATTTCTTTGAAAATTGTTTCTAGCAGGCCCATTGGAAAGAAAAGCAAATGTCTGAGTCCTTTGGGAGGAACCAGCAAGGGTACCAGAAGCTACCTTGTGAGATTCCTCAAAAGAGATAATAACATAGGCACCCTTAACATCTGACAAACTTTCTCTAGACAGTATAGAACTCCTAATACTCATGTAAGAATCATCAAGACCCATTAAAAATTGCATCAGCTTTAACAATTGATTATGTTTGTTAAATTCACTAAAAGCAGTACACACACAATTAGGCAGCTCAATAATAGCATCATACTGTTTCCAATAAGCATTCAGTTTATGGTAATAATTAGACAAATTAGACCCGTTCTACTTAAAAGTATTAATTCTATGATGAAGATTAAAAATTACAGACCCATCAACTTTATGGTATGTTTCTTTTAGTTCATTCCAAACATATTTAGCCTTTTTTGAAAAAATCTGTTTAAGGAACATTTCCTCAGAAATAGAGTTCAAAATCTAACAAAGAACAACAACATTCACCCTGTCCCACTGTTTTACCAAAATCTCATCAGTTAAGGACCTTTTGCAAGAACCATAAATAAAACCAATCTTATTCTTTCCTTCTAAATCAAGTAACATAGCATTAGCCCAAACCTGATAATTCTCAGTCCCTTTTAATTTAACACTAACAACAGTTAAAACAATAATATCATTAGGGTGTAAGTTTAATGGATCCCTCAAATCAAGCTTACTAATGAGTGTGACTGGATTAGTCACACTCTGAGTATCATCATCACCATGTGCAGACTCCTCATGGTCAGACATGGTGAAAAGTCACAAGGGTAAAAAAGACCCCACAACACTACCAACAAAGTTACCAGGCTTTCGAACCACTCAAGGGTGGTAGGTCAAGGGCAAGCAGTGAGTGAGGATCCAAAAAGATAGGGTCAAAAAGTGAATACAACCAACCCAACAGAAAGCAGATGAAACAGATAATCAAATAGCAATCAAAAGAGAGAGAGAGAGAGAGAGTGTGTAACACCCCACTTGGATAAGTGGACCGTTACGTGTATTTGTGGCGTATCATCAAAGCATATGGTAAATGTCCTAAAATATTAACTGACCATAAAAGAGTTACCGGAATCAAACATCGGTAATCCAAACATAAGCTCAAAACATGAAAAATAAAATACTGCAGGAAAGGATTAAACAATGTCCAAATAAGCAGAATAAGGTAAGAAATGCATGAAGTAAAAAGTCTAGATAACTCCCATCCAAATGTACATGCTCTCAGAATCCTAAGAGCGTCCTGGTGTACCTGCCGTTAGAACATGAAAGGAACTACGGCTGAGCATAACGCTCAGTGAACGGATATAATGCATGATAAGAATATACTGAATGAAACAGATGCTAGAATACTGAAGCTGTAAGACTGATAAGTAAAGTTGCAGCGGAAATCTGTGCATTATCTGTAAAGCCTGATTTATAAAATAATAAAGCTGAATTGTTATCTGTTAAAATTGAAAATATGCATTTACTGTATTTTAATTACCATAGCTTATATAGGTCATGTGCTGTAACAACGTTGCATGAATAACTGGAGGGGTGACCTCGTCATGCTGTAGAGGGGTGACCTCTAAATAACTGTAGAGGGGTGACCTCTAAATACTGTGCTGGGTGGAGGGATCAGCTCCAATGTGAAGGATGTAGAGCACACACCACATTCACCCTGATAACTTGTAAACTGATAAGCCTAGGATGCATCCATACGCCCCACTAAACATACATATAAAAATGGCCAAACTGAACATGAGTGGGACGATGTAAGATATCACTCTCCTGCATGTGAGTCACGACACCGGTGCCTCTAGTGCCGTGGTTACGGTACCTCCGTAACTAGTACATAAACTGATCATGCTTGTATATAATGCTCAGGCAATTAATTTAGTTATTAACATGATTACTAATAAGCTTAAACATATACTGGGGAAAACATTTGGCTGAAGACGGGGAATCCTAATCATGCATAAAAAGAAACTCCTTACTGAAAGGACGGAAAATCCGTACCTCGTGTCCAGTAACCGACCGAGATCAACTGACAGAAAGTTTACTCTGATTTCACGCGAGCTACATGAATAAAGGACGCGAATAAGTTAACTAATATTTGTTTATTTTATTTATCTCAATAGTACTTAGTTAATTTATTTGTTCTGTACTACTATAAATATATAAACTAATATGTCTGAATGTTCTGATATATCTGATTAACGTATTCTTGTTTTATTATTAATTAAGGCATAACACGTATTCCGATGTTATAATATTTCTATATTTAATAACCTGTTAATAATAGAAGTTTCCTAAATTAGAACGTTTCCAATTTAATACTTTAAAATCAAATTATTAATAAATCATAAGTTTTTAATAGTATAAAAACTATAAAGCTAGAATCAATTAAATTTTATTAATTAAATTAATAAAATTGGACAACATAATTAGTTTAATTATAAAACTCATTTATAAAATAATTTACCAATTCAAACAATCCGTGGTTCCCACTGCTTGCTTATAAGTTCCCACTGTTAGTGTTAAAGTTCCCACTGTTAGTGTGGAAGTTCCCACTGTTATATATATTTCCCACTGTTTGTTGTACTCCCAGCTTACAAACCCAAACACACCCTTACTGTCTATTAATCCCAAACACTCCCTGCTGAGTCTTTTGCCCACTGTTTTTTTAAAGGAACGCCCCTGCCCGTGTTTTTGGCTATGTCTGATCGAAAAAGAGCACCACCATACTTCCTTTTAGGGTTTTCGATTGGTTTTAGGTCGTCTACACCGAGACCTCATGGTTTGGTCAATTTTGAACCACCAACACACCACAGCCACAAAGGCTGTAGATTTGTTAGCTAACCCAACCGCCCCCTGACTTCTTTTCTTACTCGTTGTTCGGATCTCGAATGGAAAGGAAACCACCACCCAACTCATGGTGGGTTGCGGCTGGTCTAAAGCCACCACACCGAGAGTCCCCCGACTCTCGGTTTTTCTGAAATTAAACCGAATCCCGACTAAGACTTGGTTTAACATTCTTGTTTGTTCATGATTGAATCATGAGTTATTCATAACTAAAGTACTGGAAAAAGAAAACGAAATGAGGTTACTAATACCTTGCTTACACGAAAATTAACTCATAAACACCACTCCAAATCTCGATCAACCCGGTTTCTCTTCCTTGTTTCTGTTCTCCAGCCGCCGGCTCCCCAAATCCCGAACCCTATTCTTCGTTTTTTTTCACTGTTGTGTGACAAAGAGAGATGGGTGAACCCCGTTTATTTATTTTTTTACATGGACTTGGGCTGAAAGCCCAACACTCCCTTTTCGTCTTGTTATTTGAAACGCAGCCTAAGCCCCTTTCTTCTTTCTCTTTTCTTTTTAGGTCGAACACACTATAAAATATTTTTTGTTTTTCGTGTTTATTATTTCTCGTGTATTAATCCTCGTGACTTAGGTTCGTGATTTACTGCGTCATGATTTAATTTATTTTACGTAAAATTTATCGTGTACATTTATTTTTCCTGAATACTTGTCGTAGATTTATTAATTAAACTTTTAATTAATTTGTTGTTTCGTGTAATAAATATTTCATGGATTTTCATGCGGGTTTTACAATTCTTCCCCTCTAAAAAGAATAATTCGTTCTCGAATTAAGGATACGACTATACTGGGTTTTACAATTCTTCCCCTCTAAAAAGGAGAAATTCGTCCTCGAATTAAAGGTAATAAGCTTATGAAGTTATAAAAGCTGAAAAAAACATATAGACTGAAAGGACATGAAAGCTGAAAGACATATAAGCTGAAAGTCCATTCGTCCTTGATTTAAAACATACTGCTGCTGAAAGGGTATAAACGTGACATGACTGGAGTAAACATTGAATGTGTCCTGGCTGAAAAGGACATGGAACGTAACATGACTGAAAGAACTTAACTGGATTTATTAAAGGAAAGGATGAGAGGTCCGGATGGACTCCTCCGTTTCGAGTGGCCTCCCGCTCAAGACGATTCCTTTAAAGGTCTAAACATAATAAATAAAAAAATCTTGGTCCTGTTGACGGTGTCCTGATGAATACTGAATAAATTCTGGTCCATACTCAAGATGGATTTTCTGAATCTGATAAAATGAGTAAGCTATATCATGTAGGATACATGAAACGGTACGTACAAATATCCTGAAAAGATAACATTTATATCTCTGAGTAAGCTGCTGAAACATATAGGGACGAACTACGTGAACAATTGTGAACGTGCTATGTGAGCAATTGTGAATGTTGTTTGTGATCATAAGAGGAACGTTGTGCATGAATTACATCATGAATGTGATACGTGAAACATACTGTAGGCGTGATACTAGAATATATCATGGACGTATGCTGACTGAGGAAAAAAATGCCAAACAATACGGCCTGAGACGTGAAACGTCTGCTTGAGTATGGAAAACTGTGCTAACTTGAGTCTGGTTTCTTAAGCTTTTGTGACCAACTCCGGTACCAGACCTAGAACGTATCCATGGAGATGGAAACACAAACCTGAACGTGAACAATGTCATGAATGTGAATCGTGAACTTAAATCATGAGATGAACTGAGACAGTATCATACTGTGAATAAGACGTAGACGTAAAAGTGAAAATAACGTGAACGTAAAGTGAACGTAAACATATACGTGCTCGTGAAAATATATTATGTCTGATATAATGGTCGTTGGAATACATTGAATTCATACAATTTACTTGAAATTTTTCTGTAGGTCCGCTACTGCGTGATCCTTTTAGATGAAAGAAACGCGCATGCTGGTTACATGGTTGACGATAACTTAGAGAGTATCATACTTTTTCTGAGTCTGTGGTAAACTGATAATAATCTCCATGGAATCTTGTCTCCTTTCTCTCCAGAATTTCTACTGGTAATAATAACTCGATAGCATGACGGCGTTCTGTCTAAAACTTGCTGGAATGGCAGGCATTAGATATGAACATAGCTGCCTCAACATGTTATACTGTTTCTATCAATTTCTGTCTGAGATTTTGGTACGTTCCGGTGGAATCTAGATGAACAGTCATGGAAGTATTTTAGTGAGAACTGTCAGTAATTTCTGCGGCAGTAGTCAACTGAGTTCTAGAAAATTTTGTACTCTAGTTACCGACGTAGGTCTTGATCATCTGGCGATAGTCTTCACCTTCGCAGGATTTCTGAATTTTCTTTCTGCTGAAATAGGGTGGCTCATAAATTCCACTTTGTTCATCTGGGATATACCTTTGGAAAGCTACTCATATAATTTTCCCATAACTGAAAATCTGCAAGTCCGCGAGGAGATGATCTCGCGTTCTTCTTTAAGATTTAGTAGATCAGAATGTGATCAATGAATATACTGACGATTTTGTCTGAGAATTCATGGGACAAATTTTATTCATAAATTTTATAATATAACTGGAGCATTAGGGAGCTCATAAGTAAAAATCAAACTTTGGAGAAACTATAATGTGTGCAAAAGCAGTCTTGGAAACATCATGTTCCTTCACTCGCCACAGACGGTAGTATGATCGTGAATTATTCTGAAAAGACGTTTAGGACTTTATAACAGCTCAGGTATGGGGTGGTGATCTTGTCAAACTTTGGGTGGTACTATGGAGTCTTTCTGGCTGGGAGGTAGGTAATACATGATTTAAGATAAAGCTAACATAGGAATACATGAAGTAAACGTGACAACTTTCACTGATTGTGTTCATCTGTAACCTCACAGATGAACACTGCGTGTCTAACCTGAATAGTACTCTGGTGGTGATAACTGAATTGTATTGGTTTGATTTATGCGTGCCATAACAGAACAGGTATACCCCCTTAGAGGGTACCCTGAATTTCTGAGGACCTGGTTTAGAAGGCATACTGGTGTTATGAATCTGACTCGTACTTTGAGAAGATAATCATATGACGTGTACAATGACTAGTGTCCTGACATGTGTCTTACAAAATGATACTTGAGACCCGTGTCTTGATTGTTGTCTGGACAAGTATTTTAATGGGTGAGTCTGAATAAGGTTGAGAATTCCTGGTAACTGCTAGGGTTAGCGGACCGATTAGACTACTGACCTCTGTATTTCTGGTCACGTCCGTTTTGGAGTTCCGATGGTTACTGACTGATTAATTATAAGCACGGTGGTTTTCACTACTGCTTTGTCTGTCAATTTATGACGGTCATTATTATGACTGTGATTCATGTAACTGTTATGCTGAGTGGCCGGCTGGGTTCCGGTTCCCACTCTTCTGAATGAAAGGTTAGCTGAGTGAAGTGTGACACCTAGCTGATAAAGTAAAAAAAATCATGGGATGGGATGGTAGCGTCCGATGGTTGAAATTTATTCTTGTCAAAAATTTCAAATTTGTAGTTTTCGTCCTTGCTCTGCAGTGTCTTTATAGTATAACAACATCAGTATCAGCATCTTGAGAAATCTACAAAGTATCAGCAGCATCAGTAATTGTGAGGTCTTCAAAGTGTTCGCAACATCAGCATCTGGTAAAATCTTCAACTCCCGAGCAGCATCAACACCTAGTAGAATATCGACAAGTGGAAACGCCTGAGATGATTGAGGATCGATTAGCAATATCCATGGAGTAGGGTACCTGGTGTACACCTGGACTACTGTACATGAAGTACAAAATGAATATTGCACATGAAGCATATTTGAGACACTGTTTGTGGAGTACACATGAATCACTGTACATGGAGTATAACTGAGACACTGTACATGGGGTACATATATAATACTATACGTGGCACTGGTGGAAATTTTATGGGATGATCGATACTAGTGTCGCTTGTCTGACATGATCAAGGAATTAAATTGATTTAAATGGTAGTAAACTGAACTGAAATGAGTAACATGATAGCCTGGTAATTTCTGCGTGGACTTAAAGCTGGTTGTATAGAATTTCAAGAATATGATTAAACATAATTTCAACAATGGTCAGCATGAAGACATGACTGATGAAGATCAAACCTGATTATTATGAAAACAGGATTTAACTGTAACCCCTTCTGTATCTTAGCATGAAAACATCATCACCTTGCTGAAAACATAATCCTCATAAGGAGACATGAACTTAGTCAGCATGAAAACGACATTCACGTGAAAGTATGAAATTGACTGATACAAATAACATAGGAGAACAATCAACTGAGGTTTAACATCAACTGATGTGGATAGTTATGGTTTAATCCACAGTATTCAAAGTAGGAAGCATGTGACTAAGTATGGGTGATTCTGTTTCGATCCATACCTATCAAAATTTTCTGAGAACTGTCATGTATAGAAATGTACAATCTGGGACTAAATGTGGTTGGTTGTAGTCCAATTCATATTTGTCAAGATTTTATGAAACGTCATTATATGACAAAGGTGAACAACTATGGATCGGTTTACAAAACAACATTCAACTGAAAAACATGAAATTTGATCTAAACATTGGTGAATGTATATGGGTTGGTTCACCAAGTAATATTCGACTGAAAGCATGAATCTGTTAAGAGTAAGGATGAACGCCATTGGGTCGGTTCACCAATATAAAATTCTGAACGACCAAGGGTGAACGCCTATGGGTCGGTTCACCAAAACAAAATTCGCAGAAAAGCACATGCGACTAAATATGGCCAGTCCTGTACCAACCTTTTACTTAGTCAAAAACTTTAAGAAAACCGACTGATAACAGAAGAAAACTGATTGATAAATGCATGAGAACCTGAAAGATAACAACACCAAAATCTGGGAAGTTCCTGGTGACTACCCACTAGTCACATGTCAAGTTTTAGAGCCTACAGGTCGAACCTTGCGCTCTGATACCATAATTGTAACACCTCACTTGGATAAGTGGACCGTTACGTGTATTTATAGCGTGTCATCAAAGCATAAGGTGAATGTCCTAAAACATTAACTGACCATAAAGGAGTTACCGGAATCAAACATCGGTAATCCAAACATAAGCTCAAAACATGAAAAATAAAATACTGCAGGAAAGGACTAAACAATGTCCAAATAAGCAGAATAAGGTAAGAAATGCATGAAGTAAGAAGTCTAGATAACTCCCATCCAAATGCACATGCTCTCAGAATCCTAAGAGCGTCCTGGTGTACCTGCCGTTAGAACATGAAAGGAACTACGACTGAGCATAACGCTCAGTGAACGGATATAATGCATGATAAGAATATACTGAATCAAACAGATGCTAGAATACTGAAGCTGTAAGACTGATAAGTAAAGTTGCAGCAGAAATATGTGCATGATCTGTAAAGCCTGATTTATAAAATAATAAAGCTGAATTATTATCTGTTAAAACTGAAAACATGCATTTACTGTATTTTAATTGCCAGAGCTTATATAGGTCATGTGCTGTAACAACGTTGCATGAATAACTAGAGGGGTGACCTCGTCATGCTGTAGAGGGGTGACCTCTAAATAACTGTAGAGGGGTGACCTCTAAATAATGTGCTGGGTGGAGGGATCAGCTCCAATGTGAAGGATGTAGAGCACACACCACATTCACCCTGATAACTTGTAAACTGATAAGCCTAGGATGCATCCATACGCCCCACTAAACATACATATAAAAATGGCCAAACTGAACATGAGTGAGACGATGCAGGATATCACTCTCCTGCATGTGAGTCACGACACCGGTGCCTCTAGTGCCGTGGTTACGGTACCTCCGTAACTAGTACATAAACTGATCATGCTTGTATATAATGCTCAGGCAATTTATTTAGTTATTAACATGATTACTGATAAGCTTAAACATATACTGGGGAAAACATTTGGCTGAAGACAGGGAATTCTAATCATGCATAAAAAGAAAGTCCTTACTGAAAGGACGGAAAATCCGTACCTCGTATCCAGTAACCGACCGAGATCAACTGACAGAAAGTCTACTCTGATTTCACGCGAGCTACATGAATAATGGACGCGAATAAGTTAACTGATATTTGTTTATTTTATTTATCTCAATAGTACTTAGTTAATTTATTTGTTCTGTACTACTATAAACATATAAACTGATATGTCTGAATGTTCTGATATATCTGATTAACGTATTCTTGTTTTATTATTAATTAAGGCATAACACGTATTCCGATGTTATAATATTTCTATATTTAATAACCTGTTAATAATAGAAGTTTCCTAAATTAGAACGTTTCCGATTTAATACTTTAAAATCAAATTATTAATAAATCATAAGTTTTTAATAGTATAAAAACTATAAAGCTAGAATCAATTAAATTTTATTTATTAAATTAATAAAATTGGACAACATAATTAGTTTAATTATAAAACTCATTTATAAAATAATTTACCAATTCAAACAATCCGTGGTTCCCACTACTTGCTTATAAGTTCCCACTGTTAGTGTTAAAGTTCCCACTGTTAGTGTTAAAGTTCCCACTGTTAGTGTGGAAGTTCCCACTGTTATATATATTTCCCACTGTTTGTTGTACTCCCAGCTTACAAACCCAAACACACCCTTACTATCTATTAATCCCAAACACTCCCTGCTGAGTCTTTTGCCCACTGTTTTTTAAAGGAACGCCCCTGCCCGTGTTTTTGGCTATGTCTGATCGAAAAAGAGCACCACCACACTTCCTTTTAGGGTTTTCGATTGGTTTCAGGTCGTCTACACCGAGACCTCATGGTTTGGTCAGTTTTGAACCACCAACACACCACAGCCGCAAAGGCTATAGATTTGTTAGCTAACCCAACCACCCCCTGACTTCTTTTCTTACTCGTTGTTCGGATCTCGAATGGAAAGGAAAACACCACCCAACTCATGGTGGGTTGCGGCTGATCTAAAGCCACCACACCGAGAGTCCCCCGACTCTCGGTTTTTCTGAAATTAAACCGAATCCCGGCCAAGACTTGGTTTAACATTCTTGTTTGTTCATGATTGAATCATGAGTTATTCATAATTAAAGTCCTGGAAAAAGAAAACGAAATGAGGTTACTAATACCTTGCTTACACGAAAATTAACTCATAAACACCACTCCAAATCTCGATCAACCCGGTTTCTCTTCCTTGTTTCTGTTCTCCAGCCGCCGGCTCCCCAAATCCCGAACCCTATTCTTCGTTTTTTTTTCACTGTTGTGTGACAAAGAGAGATGGGTGAACCCCGTTTATTTATTTTTTTACATGGACTTGGGCTGAAAGCCCAACACTCCCTTTTCGTCTTGTTATTTGAAACGCAGCCTAAGCCCCTTTCTTCTTTCTCTTTTCTTTTTAGGTCGAACACACTATAAAATATTTTTTGTTTTTCGTGTTTATTATTTCTCGTGTATTAATCCTCGTGACTTAGGTTCGTGATTTACTGCGTCATGATTTAATTTATTTTACGTAAATATTTATCGTGTACATTTATTTTTCCTGAATACTTGTCGTAGATTTATTAATTAAACTTTTAATTAATTTGTTGTTTCGTGTAATAAATATTTCATGGATTTTCATGCGGGTTTTACAGAGAGAGTCAAGAGGTGTTACAGTGAGCCCAAAACAAGCACAATCGAACTGATACTTCTAGATTCACTTAGTCTAGAAGGTATTAGAAACTCTAAGATGATAAACCCTAATTTTTCTTCACGGGAAAAATTAGGAATAATCAACAACGCCAACAGATTCGCCACCAAGATAACCAAATAAT